>JAGDYQ010000100.1:800030-808723 GCA_021962125.1 Bulinus truncatus | reverse complement strand
CCCCCCATTGCTCAACCCTCTCTACGCTACGCTACAGTGTAGAGACTTATTGATTGTGATTGTTTGCGGTTTGGGGGGGGGGATACAATTGAAACCATTTTCCCAGTATCGAGCTAAGCAAATAATACAATTAAAGATGATATATACTATTATCATAACATCAAGACATATATACTATTATCATAACAACAAAACATCTGACCTATATCAACGCAATTATTCGACATGCAGCATAAAATATTCTCTAAATGTAAGCTGAATTTGGTGAGTTGAAACTTCAAGATGAGTTATTCAGTAAATAGCACAGTACATGATGAGTGAGCATAGTTCGTTAAAATGTTACTTTCAAGAATATCAGTCCACTAAGGTAAACAGGATTTAATTTGGATAGACAAGAGCGGATGTAAATGATGCACAATGGAGTTTAAGTTACGGAAATATTGTGTCCAAAATAATCAAATGTTAAGAGTTGACCGGATAGAGCAAGTCTCCCCAGGTCAACTGCCGCAGGTGACACACATTTATCACTGGACAAGTAGACTGTATGACTCAAGAATATAGTGGGTCAATTTCATCAATTTTTATAGAAAAGAAAAACACAAGACATGCGATGGTACATTAACCTATTGTTGTTGTTTTTTTATCAAGACACGCCAACCGCTGTTGAAATTGTTCAGTAACGTCAATAAAACCAAAATACATTAGTGTGTATCCTACAGGAAGCTGTTCGAAGCTAATTTGATGACGTTTTTCTAAATATAAATCATGTTTATATATGATTTCCTTTTATTAATCAGTGCTAGTTTTTAAAAATCGTCTTTCGGTCATCTTGAATCCTCAGTTAGTGCAGTCCGGTGTAGTCCATTTATATGTGAGATCCCCACTTTTAAAATATATTCTTTAACATTCAATGGGTGGCGGTCTGGGGGGGGGGGGGGATTGCATGACGTAAGAGAAATTTTCTTCATGCAAATATTTTGAGAGAAGTGTGGCGAATTTGAAAAAAAAAGGCAGGGGGTTGGGGGTTGACTTAATAAAATGACATTAAAAAATGCACAATACAATAAAACAATCAAACTAGAAATATATTTTTATATAAATTCCCAAACGAAAAGGAAAAGTCGCCCGCCGCTCACAGGTAAACAGCGACACGTCACGTCATGAAAACAAAAATAAAACAGCGCTGGTAGGCTGACTGACTGCCCATCATCTCCACCAGACCGTGACCACACAGACAAATGAAGCGAGCTAATCGAACACGCTTACAAGGACTGGCCCCGGGGCATCTAAACCGTACAATGCAATGTGTGTGTGTGTGTGTGTGTGTTATTGTGTGCGTGTGTGTGTGCGTGTGCATATTAAACAGTTTCTTGTGGGTGGACAAAATCTATATCTGCTTCTATAAGGTAACAAGTGTTTGAATAACTCTGACAGTGAGGCGAGATAGCGTGACTTTCACAATGTGGAGACAATAATAAACAAAATACAAAACAATACAAATAGGCCTGAGGGCTAATGACTATCATCACACACACACGCACGCACGCACGCACACACACACACGTTCATGAATTATTTTTATCAGATGTGGTGATGATGTGTTTAACAAACCTTTTTTTTTTTGGAAAAGGAAGGGGGGGAGGGGGGTATATCTTTTCAAGATCATGTACATCTGATACCTGACTGTAATTATGGAACATTCAAACTAGGCATACCACATTGCCACACACAACTACCTTCATACCACATTGCCACACACAGCTACCTTCATACCACATTGCCACACACAACTACCTTCATACCATATTGCGACACACAGCTACCTTCATACCACATTGCGACACACAGCTACCTTCATACCACATTGCCACACACAGCTACCTTCATACCACATTGCGACACACAACTACCTTCATACCACATTGCCACACACAACTAAATACCACATTGCCACAGTCGTCCCCCCCCCACACATCTTTTCATTATTGATATCTGTGACATCACACGCCCATGTGACACGGACTACTATTAAGAAGAGCCATATAGCCCCTATTGATATCTGTGACATCACACGCCCAAGTGACACGGACTACTATTAAGAAGAGCCATATAGCCCCTATTGATATCTGTGACATCACACGCCCATGTGACACGGACTACTATTAAGAAGAGCCATATAGCCCCTATTGATATCTGTGACATCACACGCCCAAGTGACACGGACTACTATTAAGAAGAGCCATATAGCCCCTATTGATATCTGTGACATCACACGCCCATGTGACACGGACTACTATTAAGAAGAGCCATATAGCCCCTATTGATATCTGTGACATCACACGCCCATGTGACACGGACTACTATTAAGAAGAGCCATATAGCCCCTATTGATATCTGTGACATCACACGCCCAAGTGACACGGACTACTATTAAGAAGAGCCATATAGCCCCTATTGATATCTGTGACATCACACGCCCAAGTGACACGGACTACTATTAAGAAGAGCCATATAGCCGCTAAAGTCCTGGGACTGTCCCTGATCTTCTGTGCCTGTTAACGTACAAGTGCATGGTGGTATATTTCCATTTATTGTACACCGCAATACTGCTCAGACATTAAGATGGTGAAACAAATTCAATGGCCGGGCATCGCAGAGACATCTCTTTAGTTTTACACGCAACCATTTACTGACTTACACGTTATGATGAGTGACTATGATTATATATATGTGTCAGTGCTGCCAGACAAGTGGTAAACACAACAGGCAACAACAACACACAGTTATGGCTGCAGCAAACTATCGTTATCCAACTGAACGTATCGATGTCAAGACTAGCAGGAAAAACCACAATTTGTGTGTGTGTGTGGGGGGAGGGGACGGCGACCTCAGCTAAACTTGAAAATATTAAAACGTCTTTTTAAAATTTTTTAAATACATTCATTTCCAGTTGTGAAAATCGGGGCCCGTTTAAGGATTGTGTAGGCCCTAGGCACTAATTAATTAATTATAATTAATTTAATATTATATAATTGTAAACTAAAAAAAAATATTTTTCACTTTTGTAGGCCCTAGGCACGGTGCCTATAGTGCCTAGGCCTTATTCGGGCCTTGGTGAAAATATTCACCCATTCCACACTTAAAGCGCAACAGGCCGCGGTCTTCTCTTTCAAAAACAGTCCGTATGGTACATACGAGTCATTATGTATACATTTATACAGTATATGTGGGGAGGGGGGAGGCATTTTACGAATACTGGGCAGTCACCACATAACGAGTACTATAAATAGACTTGGTAAATGTGTGTCACCCATCTGCACCGGCATAGACAATTCACGGCCATTTACAAAATTATATGAAGTTTCTGCAACATAATATGTAAACTATACAGAATGCGTGTGGAGGGGGGGGGAGAGAGAGAGAGAGAGAGAGAGAGAGAGAGAAAGAGAGAGAGAGAGAGAGAGAGAGAGAAAGAGAGAGAAAGAGAGAGAGTGAGAGAGAGAGTGAGAGAGAGAGAGAGAGTGAGAGAGAGAGAGAGTGAGAGACAAGGAGATTGGTAGATATATATCCTCCATCTCTTTCTCCCTCTTTTAAGAAAGGGCCAACTGATTTGTTGGACACAGATGACCATTTTTTCCAGTCGGCTCACATGAGGGGAAATCTATCACCGCGTTTGTGTGGACTCTGGCTCCAGAGTTTATGTCTTGTGGTCAGCTACACCCGGAGCTCGGAATCGATAGCCACGGTGTCCACGATGGCTCGGTGGGTCAGCTGTCCAGCATCGGATAGTGGAGGTGGGTGATGGGGGGCTGGGAGGTGGGGGAGGAGGGGTGGGAAAGAGTAACTGACCACTCGGTGGAAAAAAAAACCTCCCCTAAAAAAGAGTGGATGCTCAGGGAGAACAAGGGGAAATAATTTACAAGTAGGCTAACTCCTGTGGCTCCACTCATCATCCATCAGGTCAGAAGATCAACCGAGAGAGATGTCCAACAGATTTATAATTAGCGCGGGATAAGAAACGAAGAGGAAGAAAACAACAACAAGCAATGCCGTTTTCAGATGTGTGCATTATTCATACAACAAAAAACCATAGAGTCGAGCCCAAGTATGGATTATCTCCCTTGGTTACATGTAGCATTTTCAAATGATGAGCCGGCCAATAGTTGTCTCTGTTCATTATCTGTAATTTTTTTTTCCCAAATCCCCATTAATTATGTATGTATTAATTAGTTTTAATTAATAGAGCGCATACTCAACATATCGATTTATTATTGATTTTTTTTTAATAAATTTAATTTCACTTTTTAAAACAATCTTTCATTTGAATTTTCCATCCTGGAAAGTTTTAACAAGGGCAATAACCCGTTTAAAAATCAGTTAAAGAGAAAAAAAAATACACTAGTGGAAGAAAGTATATTTAAATAAAAAAAAATCTGAGGCTAAGAACGTAAACCAGCCATAGCCAGTATAACAAAGTTCATGAGACTATCATACAATGGTGTGTGTTCATTTGAAATAATATATATTTAAATGCGAAACATGTTTTGTTATGATTTGGGGCTTACAGGTGTGATGTTTCTAGTGTTACTGAGATCATTAAATAAGAGCGGACTAAGGGAGTAAATTTACACCGAATATATATGTATATGTTATACATTTCTGTACATGTTATATTTATATAAATATATATATATATATATATATATATATATATATATATATATATATATATATATATATATATATATTTATTTATTTATTTATTTCTGTGTGCATGTTTATGATATGATCGCTATGGGCGTGAATTTAAAATTACTGTACAGCTTACAAGTGATTCCATGAAATAACAAAAGATCCAACAATGTTTTCAATAAATACAGAACATTTCAGCACCAAAGGAATCTAACTAAATGAATAGGTGTCTAGGTTCATATGTCTGTATAAGATCAATAAACAAAAGGTCTCATTAAAAAGATTAAACATTTTGCATTTTAAAATACAACACATAAATTGAGACTAAAAAGTCATATTTAAAAAAAAATCTAAATAATTTGTTTAAAAAAATTGCAACATTGAAAGTTGTGTGGGGAAGGGGATGGGCAGACAGACGTCTTGAGTAGTGGATGAGACAGACAACAGACAGACAAAGAATGTATTACACAATTTAATCACGTGAGATTGGGCAAATGTCTAGACAGGATGTAGACAGCCGGTGAAAAAACACTCCAAACTAAGATTGTTATGTACATATATGTTGTATCTGTGAATCTACTAGATAGCCGGTGAACAAACACTCCAAACCAAGATTGTTATGTACATATATGTTGTATCTGTGAATCTACTAGATAGCCGGTGAACAAACACTCCAAACTAAGATTGTTATGTACATATATGTTGTATCTGTGAATCTACTAGATAGCCGGTGAACAAACACTCCAAACTAAGATTGTTATGTACATATATGTTGTATCTGTGAATCTACTAGATAGCCGGTGAACAAACACTCCAAATTAAGATTGTTATGTACATGTATGTATCTATGAATCTACTTTCATATTTGGTCTTCAAAGATGTATTGCTTTCGATTCTTTAGCATATTTATGTTGCTATTTAACTCTGTAACAAACTGTTATTTCCGCATCGCGCTTTTGTAATGTCTCTAGACTCTAGATAGAATTCGAACTAAAACAAACATCATGGTCACAACATAATTTAGAAGGTAAAATAATATTAGAACATTGCTTCTATTTGAAATGTGCAACAATATGGCTACCAATGAATGAACTAAAGACAGCCGCGCCGGACAGGCAACTATGGGGAAGTATTATGGAGACCCCAACGTCCACATCGGTTGAGGGTATGATGATGAACAATGGGAGGGGAAGGAGATGTAGGTAACTATTGAACTAAAGTGTGTATAAATTATGAGGTTGACATTATATGTGTGTTTACGAAGGGTTTCATTCTCTCCACAATAGATAAATCATGTGATCAATTTAAAATCAAACCAACAAATGCAACAAAATAGATTTTAATGACGTCAGTTTCTGTTTCAATAAAAAGCTGAAATGAATACAAATTGACCAAGAGATAAATTGACAATATTTCAAAATCCACTTTATACAACAGAAGAAGATGCACACAATAAAATGATCAGCGACCTTTAAAAAAATAAAATCTTAACCTGTACCTCACATCTTAAGAATTTCCGCTACACCAAACGAGGGCGTGGAAACTGACCAAGGGTCAGCCGAGGGCAACTAAAGTGCTGGAGCGAGGAGATAAACACAATTTCATTCCGTTTGTTTACTTGTTGGTCATTTTAAGTTGCCGAGTTAGTTTTTCTCCTCCTCCCCCCCCCCTCCATCCAAACCATGTATCAACCATTTCAAAAGTTCACGTCTGCTGAACTCTGAGATCACTAGATGCTCCATTGACCGATATCACGACGGTGCCAGAAAAATGTATTAATAGTTTTCAAGGGGAGGTCATCGCTACAGCTTATGACCTAAAAGATTGTGAAAGGGGGGGACGGGGACTGATATTGATTCTCGTTCTGATTACTGTAGGGTGCGAGAGACGGAAGGATAAATTTGAACATGTCTGCAGGGGCGCCAGTTAGGGGGTACACGGGCGCCAGCTTTATTTTTTCACAAAACAATGTGTTGTTGTAGTTTGTTTTCGGTTTTTTTTTGACTTATTGGTACATCTAAAGAAACATTTCGAATAATTTAGTCAACATCAGCGATAAAACTGACACTGAAAAACTGTGACGCATTTTGTTTTGTTTGGATTTAGCGCCGTTCTGTCAATGGATGGATCTGAATAGACCGGTGACATAATCGTTTAAACTAGATTCGAAATGGGATATTTTGTGCAGAACTATACTATTATATCATCCATTGGGCGAGTGTGAGACTGTGTGTGTGTCACAAAACAACATCATCACGGGGACACACTGCCGTAAGACTCGTATGTTTTGACCAGCACGGACAAGTGACCGGCGTGAGGGTGCGTGGTTTGGACATTGGGGAAAGGTGACACACTTCTGTCTATGATTAGTGGGGTGGGGGGGGGTCCTAAGGGGTTCACTAGATGACCTGATCATATCCCCGGCCCTGCAACGTTTATCTGTACCACATACGGACATGTACAGTACATAAAGTCACTATGTTTTATTTCTCTCTACCACATACGGACATGTACAGTACGTAAAGTCACTATGATTTATTTATCTGTACCACATACGGACATGTACAGTACATACAGTCACTATGATTTATTTATCTCTACCACATACGGACATGTACAGTACATACAGTCACTATGATTTATTTATCTCTACCACATACGGACATGTACAGTACATAAAGTCACTATGATTTATTTATCTCTACCACATACGGACATGTACAGTACATAGTCACTATGATTTATTTATCTCTACCACATACGGACATGTACAGTACATACAGTCACTATGATTTATTTATCTGTACCATATACGGACCTGTACAGTACATAAAGTCACTATGATTTAATTATCTCTACCACATACGGACATGTAAAGTACATACAGTCACTATGATTTATTTATCTGTACCATATACGGACCTGTACAGTACATAAAGTCACTATGATTTAATTATCTCTACCACATACGGACCTGTACAGTACATAAAGTCACTATGATTTATTTATCTGTACCATATACGGACATGTACAGTACATAAAGTCACTATGATTTATTTATCTGTACCATATACAGACATGTACAGTACATAAAGTCACTATGATTTATTTATCTGTACCATATACGGACATGTACAGTACGTAAAGTCACTTTGATTTATTTATCTGTACCATATACGGACCTGTACAGTACATAAAGTCACTATGATTTATTTATCTGTACCATATACGGACCTGTACAGTACGTAAAGTCACTATGATTTATTTATCTGTACCATATACGGACCTGTACAGTACATAAAGTCACTATGATTTATTTATCTGTACCATATACGGACATGTACAGTACGTAAAGTCACTATGATTTATTTACCTGTACCATATACGGACATGTACAGTACATAAAGTCACTATGATTTATTTATCTGTACCATATACGGACATGTACAGTACATAAAGTCACTATGATTTATTTATCTGTACCATATACAGACATGTACAGTACATAAAGTCACTATGATTTATTTATCTGTACCATATACGGACATGTACAGTACGTAAAGTCACTATGATTTATTTATCTGTACCATATACGGACCTGTACAGTACATAAAGTCACTATGATTTATTTATCTGTACCATATACGGACCTGTACAGTACGTAAAGTCACTATGATTTATTTATCTGTACCATATACGGACCTGTACAGTACATAAAGTCACTATGATTTATTTATCTGTACCATATACGGACATGTACAGTACGTAAAGTCACTATGATTTATTTACCTGTACCATATACGGACATGTACAGTACGTAAAGTCACTATGATTTATTTACCTGTACCATACGGACCTGTACAGTACATAAAGTCACAATGATTTATTTATCTGTACCATATACGGACCTGTACAGTACGTAAAGTCACTATGATTTATTTATCTGTACCATATACGGACATGTACAGTACATAAAGTCACTATGATTTATTTATCTGTAC
>JAGDYQ010000100.1:515030-795030 GCA_021962125.1 Bulinus truncatus | reverse complement strand
ATATACACTGGGATTGGAGGAGTCTGGGAACGTCACCAAGCTGAGATTATGTTAATTAAACACCAGGCTGTGGAGAGCTGTGAGAACTAGAGTCAATGGGATGGTGAGTAGCTGGAGACTTTATTAGTACAGAGTTGTAACAAATACTTCTTGATATCACAGTCGCCCACCAGATAAATGGATAGGACAATTTAAAAGCACACACTAAGCCATTAAACACACCAAACTAGGGTACAGGCTAATATAAACACACCTCAATAATGACATACGAACATATCGACGCAATAAACTATTCTCTGTGATGATGAAAGACACAGTTTTCCTCGCGTTTATTGAACACTTTAGTTCTATTTTCTTCAAGTTTACAACGTTGACGAATTATTTCTGTTGTTTTCTCGTTTCCTTTCATTTGACACTTCAGAGAATTATTTAAGATAATGAATTGCGAGATTGGGACTTGCTGGACATTTCATTTTCTAGATTGGTGTATTTTATTTGGACCATTAGTCCAAGTATGATCATTATAATGTTCACCCACAATATGGTATCTTAAAATAAAAAAAAAGTTGTGCACATACATAAAATGTATAATTTAAAATAATAAATGCCCACGTGATAAAGTTAAGAAATACACTCTTGACTCTTTGATAGAGATAACATTCAGATAACAAATATGTATTTTTTTTTTATAAATATTACGTTGACGTTTCTCATTTCACTCTAGCTATCAAAACTTCCAAGAAATGTCCACAGTAGGAGATGACCAGTTAGTACAGGTCAGTGTAATTTAGAGGATGGCGTTAGGACGATCACAGCAGCTGACCGGTCAGTTATGGAATAAAAAACAACAACTGTCTACGAGGTGACATTTTTTAAGATGTCTTCAGCTGAGAATTCAATCGTTTGAACGACTAGTAAAATGTATGGTTGAATTCTAACAACAAACATTTTAACGTTTACATTCAGTAATAGTAAATAATGCGAACCGTGTTATCCCAGTGTGAAATCAATGATGTAACGAGTCTATAATTTACTTCTAGCATGAGTACTTTACAAAAATAAAAAAAAAACAACTGCACTTAGCAATGAAAGAATATAATTCTTAGTTCTATCTTTATTTAGACCTTAAGACTTAAGTACAAAGACAGTGGTAAGTTTGTACACTATTTGCTAATTCTTCATATTATATAATTATTTTTTTGCTCTCAGCATCTGACAAAACGTGTGGAATTTTTCTAAGTGTTGGGAAGTTCTCCATTTTAAGTGTAATGGATACAATTACTATCATGTAAAGTGTAATGGATACAATAACTATCATGTGCTGAATTATTCCACACACACAAAACTACAACTAACAACCCATGAACATCTTGACGCTATGACACACCGGATGTGATTGAGATGGCAGTTTAAAAATAGATTTTTTAATGCCATGGATCGGAGATTTATCTTTTTTTTTTGTAAATTTTGAAACTTGTGATTCACATTTTAAACAGATGCATGCCTAGTTTTAAATTGTTTTTTTTTGTAATCGGTTTGTCTGGGCCAGTGGTCGGCAAAGTGCGGCTCCGGAGCCGCATGTGGCTCTTTGGCTCCTTAGGTGCGGCTCTGGCATTTAGTTTTGTTTAGTATACAACTTATTTAGTGTACTACTTATTTAGTGTAATAAAAGTTTACTAAACAAGCAGATTTGGCATCCACTTTTTTAAATTGTTGTTGTTGTTCATATTTGGCTCTTTGGCTGATAAGTTTGCCGACCACTGGTCAGGGCGATTCGTTATATTTTTTTCTCGAAGTTAGCCAACTCTATATGAGATTGTTTATTTACAGAAAGTGATACAAATGTGTGTGGGGGTGGGTGGGGGGGATAATGTGCATAGTTCAAACAATGGATCGGACAATGAAGAAAATATTATTGAGGACAACATTAAATATTACGAGTTGCTGACCACTGACCACAACTATAGTCCAGACTGCACATTACTTTTCAAAGTAAAATGTCCAGGTTTGTAAGAAAGTTGTTTTTTTTTTTTAAACAAACGACTGGGTCCCATGGAAAGTCACATGCCGATTAACGGAGCAAAACTCGTTCAAGATAAATGAAAACAATCATCGTAAGTACCACACATACACATGTAAACACACACACACACACATGTAAGCGGAAGGTAACGTCAACATTGACATAGGAGTGTTCTGTAAGCGATTAAATTATTGACATCCATAGAGGGTCCCGTTATTGACACAAAATGTTTCAATATTGACACACGACATTATCAAGTTAAACTGACATATCCCCCAGACCTGACATTTTGATGAATCGCTTCATCGATACGTTATCTCTGCAAACACAACAGGTAAAACTGCCGTTTTACCTGGGTTTACATGATATACATGTATGGTATTGAAATATTGCAAGAATATATATATACGATGGACACTTAAATTGGTCTATTTTATCACATATCTAATGCAGGGTACAGCTAGTTACTAAAATAATCATTGTAATACTATCCACTATTTCACGACACTAAAACATTAAACATCAGTGAATAAGATTTTTATTTATTTTACATTTCTTTTTTACAAATGTGTGAATGATGGCAAGTATATACAGAAATGAAACCATTCCCAAAACATGAGTGTTTTCACTAGATACGAGTTTGTCCACATGGTCCATGTGTAGAACTAATACTAGAACACAGCTAAAATTTGGCAAAATAATCACAAGTTTAAAAACAGAAGGTGACCGGACCAGATCTTAAGACTGTGGCCGCGGCGTGTATGTAAATACCACATGTGGCTTACTACAGCTGGTCACAGAGACACACAAACAAACAAACGTTGGACTGCTTGTAAAATTGAAACTCACCTGGGCATCCGCGGGAAAGGAATCGGTGGAAACTGACCATACTGGTAGGCGTGTAGTATACTCCACATGGCGGACATAGTGGTCCCCGCCCCCCTCACAGGTCAATTACACACTCACAGACGTAAGAATGACATCATCAGTATTTCCTCTCGTGGTCCTTTGTGTTTATATGTTTTCAGGAATACGTACGTAGAATCACATCCCATAAGAAAATCGAAAATATTTTTTTTTTAATTGGACTGGCTGTACCACTGTCCGAGAACTGATCGAAACGTCTATAACATTACCGTCAACTCACGAACGACGCTCGTCTCATGGCGCGAGATGTCCTGGTCATCCGATGGTCACTCAACTCACAAAACACAACATCAAACTCAGGTGACGGGTTCTTCAACTGTCCCATAGTCGACAGACCGTGACTACATAAATGTCTGTCATAGTCGTCTATCTACCTTTTTATTTACCATACGACACCATTTTGTGTTCAGCTGTACAACTAGTTTGGAAAAAAAAAAATTTTTTTTCACTTTCCACGGCCGTTACAGTGTGTACAGGAAAAGAACAACCGGCTGAACAAATCTAAAGAAAGGAAACGTGTTGCTCTTCAAAATAAAATAAAAAAATATAACAAAAACTTTAACTATAGAAGAGGTGGTGTCCCCAGTACCTCTCCCTCTCTCCCCTACCCTCCCCATCGATGAGTGGATATACTGGAGCACTTCGACAAGCGAGGCTGGCAGCAGTCAATCAATGGCGACAGAAAGAAATATGGCGGTCCCCTGTAAAAAACTATTATATTTAAATACTCCACCCCACCCCCACACAAGCATATCTTCCCAGTTTACCAGGGGTTCAATTTAAAAAGACTAGTCAATTTGATAAATATAGGAACATCTCGCGGGGCGGGGAAAATGTTTTTAGCCCCCCCCCTCCCCCCGTACAGTGCGCCAGGTAAAAACCTGTCATTACATTTAGAAAAACAAATGTCAGTTACATTTAGTGCATTCGAGTTGTTCACAATTATATTGTTACACGCGTGCTGGGATAAACTACAAACATCAACAGACGTTCTAATGCACATCTATTTGTGTGGCTGTCAGTTTACACTTTTACATACATACTGGAGTGAAAGTAAAAAAAAAAATTCTTGACGTCAACAAATGCACAGCGACTCCAAAAATATTAGGTTCGCTATATGGAGACGTCACATTCTAGGTCAGCTATCCAGAGACGTCACAAATTAGGTCCGCTATACAGAGACGTAACATATTAGTTCCGCTATACGGAGACGTCACATATTAGGTCCGCTATACAGAGACGTCACAAATAAGGTCCGCTATACGGAGACGTCACATATTAGGTCCGCTATACAGAGACGTCACATATTAGGTCCGCTATACGGAGACGTCACATTCTAGGTCCGCTATACACAGACGTCAAATATTAGGTCCACTATACAGAGACGTCACATTCTAGGTCCGCTATACAGAGACGTCAAATATTAGGTCCGCTATACAGAGACGTCACAAATTAGGTCCGCTATACAGAGACGTCACATATTAGGTCCGCTATACAGAGACGTCACATTCTAGGTCCGCTATACGGAGACGTCACATTCTAGGTCCGCTATACGGAGACGTCACATATTAGGTCCACTATACGGAGACGTCACATTCTAGGTCCGCTATACAGAGACGTCACATATTAGGTCCGCTATACGGAGACGTCACATATTAGGTCCGCTATACAGAGACGTCACAAATTAGGTCCGCTATACGCGTAAATTACACGCGCCAATCTTACGCGTAATTTTCGAACCCTACACATATTAGGTCCACTACACATTAGAAAAAAAAAAGCCACAATTTATTTTTTCCCCAACAGGCTGAGGCCGGAAGAGCAATGCCGCCGTCCTAACCCCCCCCCCCCCCCAACGGGCTGGCCAGAGATGCAGTTAATGGCCTAGATTTCACGCTTGCCCGACCGTGGAACGGCCTGACACGGCATTTCTCTAAGCAGACTCACTCGATTAGTGGATGCTGCTAATTAACGGATTAGTTCTGGCACAGTGACGCAACAATGACGCGTGCGATGTCTGCGCATAAAAAATCGATGTCTGATATATCCATTCAAAAAACCAGAGGGCGCTAGGTAGAAAGAACAGGAAGGTACCGCCCCCTACCCCACACAGTCCCCATTTTACGCCCATTCCATGACAGTCAATGCTGAAATTAAAAAAACAAAACAAACCCACTAATGGTAAAAATGGAGGAACGAATACAATTCTAAAATTAAAAACCCAACTGAAAAAAAATGTTGTGTAAACATTAAATGAACACACCCGGTCACACACACTATCAGCTTTACACATACACATTGGTGCCTAGAAGACACTGATGTGATTGTCTCGTGGAATACAACATACCACCACAGTGACATACAACATACCACCACAGTGACATACAACATACCACCACAGTGACATACAACATACCACCACAGTGACATACAACATACCACCACAGTGACATACAACATACCACCACAGTCACTGTGTGGCCAGACGTCTGATGACGTTTCATACAAAATTCTACAAAAATGTGAATACGAGTCACGTGTCTGATTCAACCCGTAAGAAAGTCAACCATCACTGAAACAACTTGTAACAGAGTCAACCATCACTGAGGCCACGTGTAACAGAGTCAACCATCACTGAGGCCACGTGTAACAGAGTCAACCATCACCGAGGCCACGTGTAACAGAGTCGACCATCACTGAGACAACGTGTAACAGAGTCGACCATCACTGAGGCCACGTGTAACAGAGTCAACCATCACGGATGCCACGTGTAACAGAGTCAACCATCACTGAGACCACAAAAAACTTGTTTTTGATCACCAATAGTTAGTTTTTTTGTCCAATACATTTCAATGTCCAGTTAAAAAAAGACAGACAAAAAAAAAAAATAAAACTTCACAGGGGGAAAAAAAACCAAAAGCGATGAAAGTTTTCAATGATAAGGATTCCAGTGACGGGGTCGGGGAATTAATGATGTGGGACAAAAATCTGCAGCTAATATCATTAATACTGTCGCCCATGACAGCTTGAAGATTGGCTTTTAAAAAAACAACTTCCTATAGCGATTTACCTCCCCTGTTACTGTGTGTGTGTGTGTGTCACTGTTAGATATGTGAATGTTCTGTAATGTTCTGTGAATGTTCTGTGTCAATGTGTGTGTGACATGTGAATGTTCTGTGTCAATGTGTGTGTGACATGTGAATGTTCTGTGTCAATGTGTGTGTGTGTGTGACATGTGAATGTTCTGTGTCAATGTGTGGCACAACAGGAAGAGACGTTGGACACGGAGATTTAAATTGCGGGTGGGAGCCGGCAAACAGATTATCTCATTGAAACATCAAAAGGAACGGGGGAGGGGAGTATTGGGGGGGTATTTAAACTGATGGAGTATTTATTAAAACTGAATGTTAGAGAACTCAATAAATGCTTATACAACTCAAGAGAATAATGTAGCAATGTTTAGACTACTGTAGCAGTGTTTAGACTAATGTAGCAGTGTTTAGACTAATGTAGCAATGTTTAGACTAATGTAGCAATGTTTATATTACTCTAGCGATGTTTAGACGAGTTTAGCAATGTTTAGACTAGTGTAGCGATGTTTAGACTAGTGTAGCAATGTTTAGACTAGTGTAGCAATGTTTGGATTACTCTAGCGATATTTAGACTACTGTAGCAATGTTTAGACTAGTGTAGCAATGTATAGACTACTGTAGCAGTTGTTGGACAATTCGTGGAAAGTTATGTTAACTGTAGCTTTCGTTTCGAGAGATATTAATATAATTTAAGAAATGTTTAGGCAAGCCTAGGCAATGTTTAGATACATATTAGGACGAGTCCAGCTATATTTAGATAATTTAATAAAATGTTATGGTAACTCTATTAATGTTAGCCTAATACAAGCAATATTTAGATAAGGTAAGAAACATTTAGGCAAGTCGGGGAGTTTTTCGACAATTCTAGCAATTGTTGGACATTTCTAGCAATGTTTACACAGCATAAGAATTTATCAGACAACAGTACATTTGTTTAGAAGAGTTCCACCATTGTCTGACGCCTGAACAACTTTTTTAAAAGTTTAGACATCCAACACAAACAGTTGAAATAATTTTTATTTTTAACCGACTCCGATCTTAGCAAAATGATTTCTTTGTAAAGACATTTATCATTTTACTAGGATGGGATTATTTAATATAATTTAATTAGTTCTAGAATGAGATGCTTATATATATTTTTTCAAAAGAACAGTAATTAGTGATTCACGTCTGCCTTTAAAGTGTTTAAACTATAAGTACGGCTAGTGTTCAAATCTGGGACGTTATAGCAAAAAAAAATTAATTAATCTTGTGACGATTTCGAGGAATTATTTAAAAAAAAAATGAACAAATTATAAAGCCATTCAGGAAACATATAGTGAGTGATTTCTAAAGTACATGTATATGGCATGTATGTTTTGTGTGTTACACAGACATATGTTACGTAATGCACGGCACGCCAAGTTATGCTGTGGCGTTCAGTCAGGAGGATGAGGGAAGGGTTACGATCAACAATTTTCAGTGTGTGTGTGTGTGTGTGTACAAGGAAACCACAACAATATGTTCTCGTAAATGTGGATGTCGCCTGCGAAATAAACACCAATAAATAACGAGTATTTAAAATTAAAAACAAATCGTAATGTAAATTAAAAACAATGGCGATATCTGGTAAATCACGCTACACAAAAAAAAAAGAAATAACAACGAAATAATACACACAAAAACGCACACATGTGGTATGAGGCAACAAGTGGCGATAATTCTCTATGAAGGAAAATATTTATCAGTGAAATATCTTCTATTTTTTTTCCCCACGAATTAAAACTAATATAAACTCATTTAAATGATTTGTACTTTTTTTTACTAAAGAGTACCAGACAATAGTAAACAAGTTCTGCACAAAGAAAACGAAAACAATCCACAGTTTGGTGCAATCCACGGTTTGATACAATCCACGGTTTAATAAATACAATCCACGGTTTACGGGTCACAATCGTAACGGATTAAATGGAAATAAAATACACACAGAGTGAGAGAGAGAGCACACAGGTCGTTGGCCCCCACCGTGTCTCACCCGCTTCACACGCCCATGTATTACTGCAGCATCTCCGCCGTAGAGAAGAAACATCAACACTGAGCCAAGAAATCGTATGCCATCCACCCAGGCCTGTAGCCGACACCAGAAAGTAACAAAACGGAGAGAGACTGGGATTGAAGGAATACGTTGTGAGAGAGAGAGAGAGGAGAGAGAGAGAGAGAGAGAGAGAGAGAGAAGAAACAAAAACACTACGGGAGAAAAAAAAATGTACAGCGGTAGTGTATTAGTTGGCGGTAGTCACGATGTAGCCGACGGAGCCAGCAGACGAACGAAGTTTGGCAGGGCGAAAAAACACCCAACTGTCGGGCGTGGGGAGGGCTGCGACTTGCCGAGCGGGCAGCATCGAGCGAGGGTGGGGGACCCGTTGCTGGGGTCGCTGGATGCCATCTTCTCAGACCGAGGACGAGAGAGCTGATAGGGGGCAGCAACCCCAGTCCAACGGTGCGCGCTATTATACACTCTTGCTAGTGGCCCGGAACTTCCAATGGACACCACGCATGGATAACTTTCATTGATAAATAATATATTTATATACAAAAAAAGACGCGATAGAAAGGTGGTGGGTGCATGCATCTGATTAAAATGAATGTCAATTATTTTAAAAATTGAAAAATGTATTGTCTTTTATTTATTTCTGATTAAACCACGTGATGACGTGTGTATGACGTGAACATCCGTGTGTATGACGTGACCTCTGTGTGTATGACGTGACCTCATGAATACAACACTCATTAATGTCCCCCTTTGCCGTATATATATACACGCAAACAAAAAGAAACAGATACAACGTAAAGTGACCAAAGTCTTGGAAGACTGAGTCAACATTGGGACTCAGTGAGACGTCACTTGACACACTGTGAAAAGTCACAGCACCGGACACAGCGTGGCAGCATTTGATACAGTATAGAAATAAAAATCGCAGTGCACACGATATGTATGTTTATAAGGGATGTGCGTGTGTGTGAAAGATAAAGGACAGGTACACTATATGTATGTTGTGTACACTGAGGTCAGGTACACTATATGTATGTTGTGTACACAGAGTCAGGTACACTATATGTATGTTGTGTACACTGAGGTCAGGTACACTATATGTATGTTGTCTACACTGAGGTCAGGTACACTATATGTATGTTGTCTACACTGAGGTCAGGTACACTATATGTATGTTGTGTACACAGAGTCAGGTACACTATATTATGTTGTGTACACAGAGTCAGGTACACTATATGTATGTTGTCTACACTGAGGTCAGGTACACTATATGTATGTTGTGTACACAGAGTCAGGTACACTATATGTATGTTGTCTACACTGAGGTCAGGTACACTACATGTATGTTGTGTACACAGAGTCAGGTACACTATATGTATGTTGTGTACACAGAGTCAGGTACACTATATGTATGTTGTGTACACTGAGGTCAGGTACACTATATGTATGTTGTCTACACTGAGGTCAGGTACACTACATGTATGTTGTGTACACAGGGTCAGGTAACTATATGTATGTTGTGTACACAGAGTCAGGTACACTATATGTATGTTGTGCACACTGAGGTCAGGTACACTATATGTATGTTGTCTACACTGAGGTCAGGTACACTACATGTATGTTGTGTACAGTACATAGAGTCAGGTACACCATATGTATGTTGTGTACACAGAGTCAGGTACACTATATGTATGTTGTGTACACAGAGTCAGGTACACTATATTATGTTGTGTACACAGAGTCAGGTACACTATATGTATGTTGTGTACAATATTGATAAATAGAAAAAAACAACGTCAAACATTGCAAGTACATGGTGGGTTAAGCACTATAACTATTAGTCAATGGTGGCCACATGCAACTGGTAGAGCCACACGCTGCTATTTGGTGGCCACATGCAACTGGTAGAGCCACACGTGGCTATTTGGTAGCCACATGCAACTGGTAGAGCCACACGCGGCTATTTGTTAGTTATCTGCGGCCCATGATGAGCCATTATTTTCCATAAAATTATTTCTGTAACATAATTACTGTTGTTCATTAAATGTTTGATAAATTGACTATGTGCGGCTCTGAAAACTATTTCCTACTCTATACAAACACTGACCACTGCAGCTCCCACTGACCTCATGCGTGACCAGCCTTGTTATCAGCCGTTAGAAATACAGACACCATATTACATGTGGCGCAGTGACACTACAGAGTCAAAGACAGTTACTGTCGTAATTCATGGAAACATTTCTCATTGCTAAACAACTTTCAGTGTTTTACGTTTGTCGTAATTTATAGATGAAGTATGACGAATGCAGAAAGTCTAGATGTCATCTGCACAATGGACACATTATTTTACCCAGTTAACAGATTCTATTAGTTTCTTTGTCTTAATTTCTACCTGGATATATTGCGTTTGGAAGTCATTTGTAAACCTGAAATGATCGTCCCACCAGTTCATCGAACAAGAATTGTTTTTTTTTTTTTTTACATTCAGTTCAAAGGTCATGGTTTACCTGATGAGGTCAGAGGTAAATGGGGGTGATTGTTATTAGATTTATTGAGTCTTTTAATAATAAGGGAAGAGTGACAAGGATATTTGATTATCAAACATTATGGCTGGCGATGATGCAATATATGTTGACTGCTCTCTTGAATGACCATTGATTGTAAACCTGCATTCATACAGAGTAACTGCAACATATAAGATGACTGCTCACTTTACTAGCCAGCGACTGTACAACACATAAATTGACTGCTCACTTTGCTAGCCAGCGACTGTACAACACATAAATTGACTGCTCACTTTACTAGCCAGCGACTGTACAAGACAAAACTGTTTCTCCACAAAACTGATATAAAAGTGTGGCTCCATGCTATGCTGTAATTAAAAAGATACACAGCCACGGACCGAGTGCTCCGCCATAACACCGAATTACTCACAGATTCAAAGCAATATTTCTAAATGCTGCTCACTGGGGGCCTCTACTGTGAGGCCTTAATGACAACATTTCGGAAGACTGCCGTAATGAAGGGGCTAACCTGAAGTGGCAGTGAAGTATCTTGTGCCACAGAAGTTGGGAATACACCATCACGTGGTACAGAAGTTGGATATACAACATCAACATGCAGCGTGTCCATGAGAACATGGTGGGGGTGGGGGGGGGGAGGTGTGGCAACTCATCAATCTTTCGACACGCACAAGAAAAACTGTCTTCAAGAAGTTTCATTCCCTGCTAAGGAATGCTCTTCATTCTTGACAATGTGCGTGGGGCGAGGGAGGGGTATATGGCGCCCCCCCCCCTTTCAGGTGCCAGGTAGATGGGAGGTGAAAGTGAATGAAATGTTGTAGTTGGAGTGGCGTTGGAATGAAGTGTGAGATCCTGCAGCCAGCTAACTAGACCGCGGGGTAGGGGGTGTAGGCATCAGAGTATGGACCACAGCGCCAGATGTTTCTGTTGCATTGCAGAGCTCACACCCATATATTTCAATCTATTGCCAAGACAGCTGGTTGGCAATCAGAGCGCACAAAACTTTACAGGTCAAAATACTTTTACATGAACGTGGAACACTCTCACCACTCTCTCCCACTCTCTCTCTCTCTCTCACACACACATTTGCTTCGGAGAGTTAGTGGAATATAAATGAGTGAAGAGACGCGCACCGATTCAAAGAAGCACACGAACACACATGCATCTTGCCTAAGCCCGAACTCACGGATGACAGTGACTCTGGTTGTGGAGAGAGAGGAGGGGGGAGATACATTTTTTAATCGCGGGCCACAATGGGTTCTAAAATTTGGCGGGAAGAAGGGCCGGATCAAGAGCAGATGGATGGAATGTTTAAATAAATTAACTGAAATTAAAAGTCGTAGATGTGGGTGGGCAGAGCGAGGATCAGATCAAACAGTCTGACGGGCGTACTTGGCCCGAAAGCCGAATTTGACACTTGGTTGTGTTTAGTGTGACATTGAGTTGAGTTTAGTGTGACGGTTGTGTTTAGTGCGCATCCCGCTTCTTCATATTTTTGTATCATTTTATTGAACGCGGCTCTCGTCCACCTAACGCCGGCCGGCCTCCCCTGGACTCGGCCGACGAGAAAACATTCAAGACTATGACTGCACGTGATGACAGCAAAGCATGAGTGACTGGGAGTCGAACCCACGACTTGTGCATTGTTAGTCGGTTTGACAACCTCATTGCCGATAAGACATTTTACCCCACTTCATACAGCATATTACTACATAAAAGATAAAAACTACATAGGCAACTAAATCCAATGGTCACATTGACCGGGCAATACACCCATTAACTCATTCACCATTCGTCACGTGATAAAAGTCTGACCAGTCAGTCGCAACACGACAAAAATGTTTCCGATGCAGCGGGTGGGTGAGACACTGATAGAAAACTAACTTAATGAAAACAACATTATCTGCCAGGAGCGTACTTTTTTCCCATCATGCACTTAACTGTTACTTCCATTCAAAACGAGGTCACTTCAAGATTTACAGAAACAGGGGGGAGGGGGAGACAAAAAAAAAGAATCGAGGAGGAGCTGAAATAGGTAAGAATAATCGACAACAAATCTGAGACCAGGTGAGCCAAATACAGGAAGTACCCGTTATATCGCCAGGTAAAAAATTATATATACATATTAGCACCGCTGTTATTATGTCACACCCCCACCACTCAACAGTTTTAAAAAAAGCACGCAAGTTTCTGGCACTTGAGAGTTGAAATATATATATATATATATATATGTGTGTGTATATATATCAGCTATTCAATATATATATATATATCAGCTATTCAAAATATATATGAGCGATTCATAAGTAACCACAACATAACGAAACATAGTCTAGTAGGGGATGGGGGTAGGTTGGCGGGAAACATCAGAAGAATGACGATTTCAACATTTGTACAAGTTTCTGCTACTTAAAGTTGACAACTGGTTAACGCAGACTATCTCCTAGAGCGGTCGGGTTTGGGGGAGGGGGGGGGGGAATGACAAAAAAATTCTGTTTAGGCCAAGCGACTAACATGATTTGGTACTTAAACAACAACAGAATAAAACTGGTCAACGACTTAGGTCAGACTCACTGGTCAATAACAAAACAAATGAAACATTAAAATAATAATAAAAACAGGAAGGGAGGTGAGGTACTCATTCAAACCCAAACCCTTTCCACGCCATTGGTCGGCGCTATTACTTTCTTCAATCTCGACTTCACGCTCCACGGCAAATTATGAAATAAAACAGATCAATCGATACGAGAAATCAATGAGTCACCCACACGTGACTCTGGAAATAATAAATATATATATATATATATCTAGTTAGGATTACACGATATGTTTTGTTTATCTGATATGGCACTAGAGAGGAGAATCACAAAACTCCAAAATGGTACCAACGTCAAGAGGTGAATTTAATGGTGGGGCATCGGACGCTAATAGGGGCCCCCACAAAGCCCAACTTTTTTTTAGACAAAGACTAACTTTTTAGACCAATTTTTGTTAGACAAAGCCCAAACTTTTTTTAGACAAAGCCCAACTTTATACCGACCAAACTCAACTTTTTACGTCTCTCTTACCTTAAAGGCCCCAACAGTCCATAGTCTGTCTCCGCTAACCTCGATCTGACAATACAGTAGGGAAGGGAGCAAAATGTCACATTAGATAGAAGTGACGGATCTAACAAAAAGGTACATCATATAGGAAATGAAGTGATCAAATGTCTTGCGTAATAGGGTACCCAACACCTGAATGTTCGTGTCGTGTCACTGTTTAGACAAATAGCAACATCACAACACATTTAGACGAACATTGAACGTGTATTGTAGAGACAAGATAGAACAACAAAACATGAACGAAAGCATCTACGTATGTTGCACAACAAACAACGAAATAAACTTTACATCTTGGTGCACAGCAAGGAATCTTTGATCCGTATTACCCACAGAAATGTGATCGCTTCATCTTCCTCTCCCTACCCCCCCCCCCCCGCCCCTGCACTCACCTTCCCAAGAATTTCATTTTGTCTAATTTTAAGATAAATGACCTCACGGGTTAACTGAATCCTGTCTGATAACTTGCTATTAGTTATTGTAACATGTATCAAGAACATCTGGGTATGATTAGCCAATGAATATATTGGTGCACAATGTCACAAACATTATAGTAGGTTTAGTAATGTGCGCCACGATCCTCATACAACCATATATCGTCATACTACCATGTGCAATGTATCGTCATACCACCATGTGCAATGTATCGTCATACTATCATGTATCGTCATACCACCATGTGCAATATATCGTCACACTACAATGTATCGTCATAATACCATGTATCGTCATACTACAATGTGCAATGTATCGTCATACTATGATGTATCGTCATACTATCATGTATCGTCATACTATCATGTATCGTCGTACTACCATGTATCGTCATACTATCATGTATCGTCATACTATCATGTATCGTCATACTACCATGTATCGTCATACTATCATGAATCGTCATACTATCATTATCGTCGTAGTATCATGTGCAATGTATCGTCATACTATCATGTATCGTCGTAGTATCATGTGCAATGTATTGTCATACTATCATGTATCGTCGAAGTATCGTGTGCTATGACCATCATACATCCGTGTGGCATGAATACCATGGTAAGTTGCAACCAAACAAAGTGAGGATGGTATGCAGAGCCGGTGAATCCCATCACAGACCATTGTTTGAGATCACCTGATAAGTTGGCAACTATCCACCACGTACAACTAAATCACACTCTGGTGTTGACTCGACGGTAAGAAGGTTAGGTAGGGGTTGGCGGACTTAGGAGATACTTTAATGTTATTTGAATTGTTCTCAGTCAAGATATAAGTAATACACTAAATAAAAAAAAAGATGAAGTATTTCAGATAACCTGTCGGGTAATGCCAACAACTACACACAAGAGTGAAGGAACTTATTCTAGTCTTGCAGTTTGTAACTACACACGCCTACCAACATGAAGTCCAGTCCATGTACATGATGTACTATGTTTGATTCTATTCAGTCGCAGAGATATGTTGAATGTAAAGTTAAATGGCCTGAACAGACTTACGTACAGAGATCGATAAATGTGAAAGCTAAGGAGCTGAAACAGACTTCCTCGTCATGTTGACAGTCTGAATAACATACCGATGGAGTCTTGGCCCTCGACCTCACACCGTACGGTGCTGCACAGAATGTAATGATGGCAGTGAGTACCACTCATAACCTTTAAGCCGCTCACTCACGATACGGGTGGAACACACATTTCACACACCTACACCACAGAGAACTAACCTGCTGGCCACCTTGACAGAGTGAGGAAGACACGGTCACTTGTCATGCAGGTTAGAAAATAAAAGCAAAGAAGAAAACATTATCATTGGGGGGGGGGGGGGGAAGGGGGAGTGAGGGTAGCCACACTAAAACTAATCTGGGCAAGTGAGTACACATCATGAGTACTCAACGGATACAAATTAATAAACCCAGTAAAACAGGGTTAGTGCGATATAAAGACTTATGGGGGTGTGGGAGTGGGATGTTCTCTGTCCTACAGTCTCGGGTCTTTACCGACAAAGACGTCCGTGGACCAAACTCCAGTACTCAACATTGTCAGATTTTTACAACAAGACCGACTTAACTACGTCGTAAGGTAACGGGAAGTAAGGAAGACAAATCTGAATGAACGTACAAAAAACAATCAGACGTAGGGATACGGGTGTAAAAATATAGCACGCAGATGACAGAGGTCAAAGTTTACCCCCCCCCGCACCCCCATGGATATCCAACAGTAACACAAGGTCCGTATCATCATTCTCCAAAGATGTGTTCAATTCACTACTGCGCATGCTAGAATTTACATTGCTCTAGAGACTTAGTTACGACCTTTCACCTGCATAGCAACGCAGAGGTCACGACATGCACGCGATCAGCGAGTGTACACACAAGGCGAACCATTAAGATGAACCATCAACCCTGACGGGATAACATGTCGGTGTGTGTCAAGTTGTAGTTTGTGAAACTCACGAATACGTGTGATCATGTGTGACGGTATGTGTTAATATGATTATCACCCGCTGTATTAACTGGGAGCGTGCCAGTCAGGCACGCTATATTGTGTCGACATGACACAGTATCAACCGGGACATGACATAGTATCCGCCCAAACATGACAGAGTCTAAATGCAGACATGGCAAAGTATCAACCCAAACATGACTCTGTATCAACCTAAACATGATTCTGTATCAACCCGGACATGGCAAAGTATCAACCCAAACATGACTCTGTATCAACCCAAACATGATTCTGTATCAACCCGGACATGGCACAGTATCATACCAGACATGGCACAGTATCACAGAGATGTACCTGCAGATGAAAACATCAGCTTACATCACACCTATCAGCCCACTTTCCCAGAATGCCTTACTAATCCACCCACCCACTCATAACAAATCATTCACGTGATTCCCCCCCCCCCCCACCACCTTTTCACATTACAATGCTGGGAAAATAAAACAAATAAAGGTATAAAAAGCTGTACATGGGAAAAAACTGCAAGAGTGTGTGCAGAATTACGTGAGAGTTACAGACCTTTTGTTGCCCACGTCCCTTCATCGTCTGAGATGACAGGGAAGTGAGTGGACATAAAAGGATGCATTTAACTCACCTTCAGACAGCCTAATGCACGGTAGAACAATTAGCGGTGAGAGAGAATAGAGGCTAAAACGTTACTGTTCAATGCAGTGATATCTTGTAGGGACAAAGTACGTTCTATTGCCGCAACTTTATATTTTTTTTTAAAGCGATAATCTATGACAATAGCCGGGGGGGGGGCTTTGAGAGCTTATCAAAAGCCCGGGTGGTTTATTTTTATTTCAGATGGGTACACCAACAAAGTGTCTACGACATCTGGTACGGCCACTTATCATACGTGTTATCGCCAACTAAAAGGCAAACGCACACATCGTACTTTGCTCACCAATGAGACATAGGTTGGTGACTGGACTCGCCGGGGTTTGAGCCCGTGACCTACAGCACGGAGATAGAGATCGCAACTGGGTCACTCAGCCCAATACTAACGGTCACCCACCATTCTCGTCACATTAAATAAGATATAAATATCCTATTGTAAAAGTTGATCCCGGTAGTGAACACGCAAACACGCAATGTCTATCCTTAACGGAGTGTGTCAACATGAGCACAAGCCTCGCTTCAGTACTCTTTCTCTACACTGCACACACACACACACAAATGGAGTCAAGGACAATAACTCTTCATCGACCTTTAGTGATTTCCTCCTGTAACAGGCACATGGAGAGAGATAAACGTACAAACATAACTCTCATGTTCCCAAACAACATACACACACACTCACGAAGGTTTTAAATTACTTTCCTTGGCCCCGCCCACTGTGGGTAAACATACAGGGGGAAAAAAAGAAGAGAGAAAAATCACAGAAAGAAGGGGGTAGGGGGGGCAGAGATGTAAACAAATATCTGGACACTCGTATTTCATCATCTTGAATGTACATGGGGAGGGGGGGGGGAAGGGCATCCATGAGTTATCTCCCTTATTTTTACACGTCGCAATATAACAAAGAACCATCAGTGGTATTACAACAGCTTGATAATTATCTCCCCCTGGTGGCAACAAAGTCTCAATAGACGAACCATCTTGAGCACTAGTTGTGGAAAAAACAAAACACCAGCAGGCATTGGCAAACTACTGCACGCAGTCCATATCCGGCCTAACGGACTATTTGACCGGCCCACCACTTGTGTATGTTACGGTGTTTACATTTAATGTATATTGGGTTCATGTCAACAAGAGCCGGAGCGCCGATTAAAATTTACGAACCAAACGTGGGCCTCGACCCAAAAGGTTTGCCCACCCATGAGCAGTTTCGTCCGCTGGGGGGTTTTGTCCTACACTCAGTCAAATGTAAGTATTGCCGCAACCCAAAATCAGGTATGACTGATGGTAACATGTAGATAGATATTCATCAATTAGTTTATCCCAGTAATGATGTTCCGAGAGATTCCGTCACTTACCGCTAAGTTTGCTTTTCCTTTAACTAAAAAAAAATGAATACGTTTGCCAAGTTCCTTTAACAAAGGAACAGGGAGGAGGAAAGGGGGAGGGGGGGAGGTCAATAAATTAAATTGAATTACCCGGAGGTAAAACATGAAATCATAATATGAACAGCTGATTGAAACATAGGAAACTCTCTAGGGTCGAGTTTTTTTTGTTTTTTTCTAAAACTGACAATTTCATTTCGTGCTTGTAATAAACAAACAGATGGATAGATAGGTTGACAGACGAATAGACTAATGATATGTCTATTCATTTCTGCCTCAATGTGCGAGGGTGGGGTGAACAATACAATGTCTGTCTGTACATAAAGACAATAGCTGCACGTTTGTTATGAAATAATAGAGTCTTTAACGTTTGCCGTTACATATTCAGGTAAATAAACTCCGGGGGGGGGGGGAGGGAGAAGGAAGAGATGGGAGGGACTTTCATCAGTCAAGGCTAATATACTCAGACCATTAGGAATTAGGTTAGAGCGAGCCAAGTAATACGAAACATTCAACCCCATGAATAATGAATACGTTTGTAACAATGTAGATGCAAGATGAAAAGATTGATACAGTTATAAATAGGATCACCGGGTACGTTGATCTGAGATGATAGATGGAGGCATTGATTAGCATTGTTTTAATTTAAGTTGATTAAACCTAACAACGATCCCACCCCCCGGGTGTTGGACAGTTAAGATATGCAGACTAAAGGTGTGCTCTCGTTTTTCAATACATAAAAAAAAAAAAAACTTCAAGTACATGTAACAGTGTTTGGAATATTTCATCACACATCACTTTCAAACAAGTTAAACCAATAAAGCATTCATATTTTATGTGTGTGCATGTTACTTTAGATAGCCAGCAAGTCAGTCCTTAGTGCGACACATCGAAAGATGTCTCTCAACTAAAAAAAAAAACAAACCGACTAAATCAAAATGAAGATAAAATCAAACAACTGGATTCATCTTCTGTGAACTCCTACAGTCTCTGAAATATTACATTTTGAACTCCTACAGTCTCTGAAATATTACATTTTGAACTCCTACATAGTCTCTGAAATATTACATTTTGAACTCCTACAGTCTCTGAAATATTACATTTTGAACTCCTACATAGTCTCTGAAATATTACATTTTGAACTCCTACAGTCTCTGAAATATTACATTTTGAACTCCTACAGTCTCTGAAATATTACATTTTGAACTCCTACATAGTCTCTGAAATATTACATTTTGAACTCCTACATAGTCTCTGAAATATTACATTTTGAACTCCTACATAGTCTCTGAAATATTACATTTTGAACTCCTACATAGTCTCTGAAATATTACATTTTGTTTTGTAAACCAACCATGAAACTTCTCTCGCCCCCCCAACCCCCCTTTTTCAACAAATCTCTGGTTTATCTCTGCATCGAAATTATTCTAAATGTAAAATTACAGTATGTAAAGATTACAGATGTGTAAGTGATAGTATGTAAACGTGACAGATGTGTAAGTGATAGTATGACATATATTGAATACTTTCGTTTCCCCAAAACAAACATTTGATTAAAATAAACAGACAAGACTTTTAAAATGTCAATCATTCTTCGGTGCGAGGAGATGTGCAACAATGTCAAACAAAACTCTGCACTGATTTACACTTTGGTGCGAGAGAGATGTGCAACAATCTCAAACCAAACTCGCAATAATACAATACCCCAAAACTTTTAAGCGATTCAAAAAAAGAGAGAGAGAGAGAGAGAGAGAGAGAGAGAGAGAGAGGGGAAAGAAATGTCAAAGACACGAGTCCAAGCTTCGGCCATCATAAGTAGCGGACATGTATCCTAGCCGGCCATCATAAGTTGCGGACATGTATCCTATCCGGCCACCAAGGGCAACACAATGGTTTTCTTGTGTTCATTTCGACCAGGGAAAATAGAAAGTGAAAGATAGCAGTCCAGATCAATTCCAGCCTGTCAATCAACTCAATTGTATTAATTCTGCCGCAGTCACTCACCGGGCGGGAAGAGGGGGGTGGGGGAACCAAAGCAGCGCCCCCTCCCTATCCCAATCAACTCACGCTCTAAATTCGCACCACGTCATGGAAAGGGGTTGGGGGGTGGTGGTGGAGGACTCACGGAACTGACAAAAATTCATAAAAGAAATTGATGCTGGGGTTCACGAACCAGCTCTAGACACCGGGAGGAGATACAATCAGCTAATATGGGCCAAACTTTTTCTGAAATAAAGCTAACTTACAAATAATGACACCCCCTGGCCGACCCAGGGCCAAAACATTCCTTCATTTGCGACCGTGGGTCTCCCAGGGAACCAGATGTGATATTAAACGCCCTGTATGGTGCACCCCCCTCCCAAAAAAAAAAGAACAAATACAAAATCCATTTCGCTGCCCGCCACCTCCCTCCCCCCGCCCTACACCCTGAATCATTTCACGCTTTACCCATCTTGTTATTTCCCCGTAATGTTAAATGAGATGTAAAGCAGGGGTACCGGGGAGGCGCAGTTAATGAAATATTGCACAGGATGGGGGAGGGGTGGGGACAAGGGGAAATATCTGGGCGGAACTAAGATGGCCGGAAGGGGGGGGGTGATGACACTTTGTAAAACAACAGAATCACCACATTATCTCAACCTCTGACCCCTGACCCCCTCACACGGCAGGGGAGGAGATGGGGGGGGGGGGAATCTTTTTTTTTTTTATCTGGAGAGAAATTTAAGGAACGAAAGTTTCTCCGACCGCACAGCACGTGATCAACATGAGTGGACACAGATGACTGGCTTGCACGTGTGTGTGTGTGTGTGTGTGTTGGGAAGTATAGTGTCTGTGTGTAGAGGGTCGGGGGGGGGTCGATCCATTCTAGTATATCGTACATATGAAGAGTTTCATGCATTATCTTCACCGAGGCAAAAATGTGTGCACACTTAAAAAATAAGTTTAGCTTTTTTACACACACACATAAATAAATGAATAGAACTAAAGCTAAATAGTCCGGCCATAGCTGTACTATACATTTATTTCTTTTATCAATCAAACCTTTTTGGCCAGTTTTTAAAAATGAGCAATTATACGAATTAAAGAGTCAAAACTCACGCTGTAATGAAGATTTCTTTGTGGCCTATTCGCCAGTTTATTTAATTTATAAAAAAATTTTCAAGCCTTCGTATTACCGTCAATCGTGGGTCCCATATTTTACAAACACACTCGACACGAACGCACGCATGCACAAACAGGAAAATAAATACGTACAGACTTATCGTGCAGTGAGCAGCAATTAATGATTCACGTGGTCCATCTTTCTTCCAGTGGCTACTCAACCCGTGCACCGCCGTACCAAGCTGATTGCAATCTAACCAGTTACACAGGAAGAATGATTTAAGACGGCTGGTTGGGGGGGGGGGAGGTCGGGGCGCGGTGCTATTGAAATGAGAGGAGATTGTCCGGTACACGAATGTACAAACAGATAACAGACAGATCATACGACAGATAACAAACAATTCAAGTCCAGTAACTCCAGCTGACCCAGATGTCTTCATCAAAAGAAGATCTTTCCTCCCTACCCACCCGGTTTATACACCAGGGAAATAGTGGAACCTGGATGAGCTGAATGGAGGAGTGGAAATATCCACCACCCCCCCCCCCCACCCACCCATCCCTCCAACAATTTGGTTGTCCTTCTAAATAATATCCAAACACCGGAAGTAAATTGACTCAGTGATAAATTGTTGAGCCGCAAGATGGAAATTTGGAGGTTTTTGGCGAAGGGCAAATCTAAAAAAAGAAATTTTATCGAAATTTAAAAGCGACTAATTTTGCATAAAAGAACTTCGAGTACAGACCAACATATACATGATAAAACACAGACAAACACAAATATTTAGCGAAAATAATACACAAAATATTACGAAGGGTTTATATGAGATTTAAAAAAAAGTCTATTCTTGCAAGAAAAAAGTTAATAAAAACTAAAGTGCTATGATCGCAGTGTTTAGAAATTAAAAACCAGTCTAAGACCAACTTCAAACAACAACAACACAAAGTGTGCCATGCCAAGACAGACATTCCACGAGCTAGTACGTAATATTCTTCGCCAACGCATCACGCAATGTTAATTAGGTCATGCAATATGAAAAGCGCAGGTGATCCCCAGCATGACCCTGGTCAGCTCACATGTCACATGTCACCCGCCCCAGGGCAGCCCGACACGGTGGGGGGGGGGAGAGGGAGAGGGTGGGCGGTGCTGTGATGTTTGGACAAGACCAAGAAGACATTAGTCAAAACTCTTATTTAGTCATGGGTGGGGTGTGGGGGGGGGGAGGGTCCGAGGACCACCGGGGATTTAAAAAAAAATAAAAGAAACAAAGAAAACTGAAGCTCGTAAAGTAGCTAACGGGCTAATGGAGTGAGTTCTGTCACATCTAGACCCACCGCGAGACTCCAGTGCACTCACAAACTAGAGAATTACACCGGCTGGTCAAGGCGATGTACCTAATTTCACAGGACGCGGAGGGTGGGTAGGGTAGGAGAGGGGAGGGTTCATGTGATTGGGAATAAAGGAGCGTCATGTCAGTTACTTTGTTCATAGAGAAGTTTATCAAAGACGGTTGGTGTGTGTCATATGAAATATTGTAGGACGAATGGGGGTGGGGGGGTAGGGGTAATGGTTCTCTCTCCCACACACGCATGCAATTGTTGGTATTCTCAACGTTTGTCGACTATATTAAAGAGACGCCCGATACCAGTGATACTCACAGACTTTATTAAAGAGACGTCCAATACCAGTGATACTCACGGACTTTATTAAAGAGACGTCCAATACCAGTGATACTCACGGACTTTATTAAAGAGACGTCCGATACCAGTGATACTCACAGACTTTAATAAAGAGACGTCCGATACCAGTGAAATATAAGAAACAGAGACGAATTTTACTCAAACACATAAAACACTGGACATATGCGTGTAAGATGACATAAAGATTTTGTTTGATTTATATAATTAGCAAGCCTTATGATACAATCGCATACAACATAAGATGTGTCTTGCACATGCAGCTGTTGGTAAATTGTGTCTTGAACATGCAGCTGTTGGTAAAATGTGTCTTGAACTTTATGAGTAAGGCCACCATGACCAATGAATCGGACACGTTGTGTATTGAAGTGTGTTGATCAAACGTGTTTTAGCAAAGGCTTGTCCAAGATCTTGTCCACTGATAAGTGATTGAGGCACAATACGATGCTCTTTTTCCGGCAATTACGTCATCGTGATATGTGGTATACGTCATACAGTCACCATGATATGTGGTATACGTCACACAGTCACCATGATACGGGGAAAGATAATTCAAACACTATTTTATTTTTCATTTCAAGACTAACGTGAGTTATAAAAAGACTTAAGGACATCCAAGTGTACAACGTGATGTACTCACAGCGTGAAATAGTAAATCTATTTGTGGGGATAAGAGTTTAAAAATGTATTCCCAATGTTCCATAACAAATAAAAATTGAAATGGGAAAAAATCGGAACAGGAAGAAGAAGAAAATAGATGAATGGGAAGGGGGTGGGGGAAAGGGATACAGTTGGTGGCTGATGTATGTTGGGTAAATATAATAAGTTTCTTCTGAAAAAAAAAAGTGAGGTCCACGTAAATCTATCACAGCCAAGGCCTGTCCAATGAGTCTACCCCCCACCCCACAGTACACGTCCCACGTGGGCCAATCATACATTGGACTCTGGCACCCAGGACTAGAGACGCCGCCTTACATCGGGAATTTCCTCTCTTTTTGTTTTTTTATTTTTATTGTTGCCTCTTAATACGATTCAGGATCAATAAGTGACTGGATTTTTATATAATAGGGAAGCAGGGAGAAAATAGCACACGTGGGGGCATAATTGTTTTCTTTATGCGCGACCGTGTGTGTGTGTGTGTGTGCGTGTGTGTGTCGGTGTGTGTGTGTGATGGTGTGAGTATACAATTTTCCACCCGAATGAACCGCCACTGTATGGCGCCCTGCATATCGACCAAACTGAAAGCAGAGAAAGAGTTTTTTTTAAATCCGTTCTCTCTCTCTTTTTTTGCCCCCCTCCCCTCTTCAGTTAAAAGTAGCTAGATAATATTTGCTTGCCCACTTCGGACAATTTAATACTAGGACCAAGACCCCGGTTTACTAAACCCCCGGCACAACAACGACAGCCATTAATAGACCACTTGCAGCTAACGCCCTTTTTTCTTTTTCTAATACCGCAGCGAATGGTGACAGCATAGAAAAAAATATAACATTCACAGACGGATCCATTGTAAAGTTGTCTCCGTTGTGGCGCAATTTAAAACAATACGAACATATTAAATATCTCTGTCTACTTTGTGTGTATCATTAGTGGAATGACTGTAAGGTTTGGGCTAGAAGATTCAATTTTCAGAAAGAATAAATAATTTGTATTTTTAGAAAAAAAAAATTTCAGCAGGCGTTATTGGAATTGTGTGCTTTTAATTTATTTAAATGATAACTAACGAATACTAACGATGGTATATCAAAGTGATTGTTTTAATTCAGTTTATTTCATGAAATTATTTAGTATGTATAACACAGCTCAACAAAAAAAAAATTTTTGCGAATTGCCAAGAATGTTTGAATGAATTTATAACAATTCATGGGTGCTGATTTCAAAACAGCCACTGCTTTTGCTAAATTGGCTCTAGTTTCTGAGATATTGGACATCCTTCAAAATATGATTATACCCTTTGTAAAACAAATGCAATAAGTTTGGTGTCTTTTGTTTAATTTAACTATACCAAGTTATAACTTGGTTTATTTTTTTCTTTATGCTGCTTTCTAAAGACATCATGAGTTCATCACGAAGATGCAAAAATAATCCGAATGTATTCTGTTACATCTGTGAAGAATACATGATTGAAAAGCAAAGAAGAAATATAACCGACTTTGTGCAGCAGGCATATTTGGCTTATTTCGGTGTGAAGCTGGGAGACCAAGACATGTCTTGGGTTCCCCATAAGGTCTGCAAAAACTGTGTGGAGAGCCTACGGCAGTGAACAAATAGTGAGAAGAAGTTTCGGTGTACCAATAGTATGGCGAGAGCCGAAAGACCATTTTGGTGATTGTTATTTTTGTATTGTGAATGTTAAAGGCTTCAATCGCCACAAGAAATCTAAGTGGGATTATCCTGATCTTGAATCTGCAAGGAGGCCAATTCCACATAGCAGTGAAGTTCCTATACCAGTGTTTACTGGATTATTAGAGTTTTCACCATCAGACTCCGACGGGGGGCAAGATCTGGAGTTTTTGGCAGGTGAAAATAGTGGAAGCGATTATGAAGGAAGTTCTTCAACACCTCAACCATTCAGCCAAGAAGAACTCAATGACCTAATACGAGACCGAAATCTGTACAAGCAAGCATCTGAGCTTTAAAGCGTCCAGGCTCAATGAAAGAAATTTTCTCAAACCAGAAGTTAAAATAACATTTTATCGGAAAAGAGAAGAGTTTTTCTTCCCTAATTCTGCCAAGAGGAAGATCTTGTTTACTGTAAATGACATCCCTGGACTTCTGCTCCAAATGGGACTACAAGCTTGAACTGTTACACAATGGTAACCGTTATGCATCTCTTCCCATTGCTCACTCAAAAACACTTAAAGAAGAGTATAAGAATATAAAAACAGCATTGCAGAAAGTCCGTTATTATGAGCATCAGTGGTCAATTGGTGTTGATCTAAAAATGGTAAACTTCTTGCTTGGGCAGCAGTCAGGATACACTAAATACCCATGCTGCATGTCCCTTTGGGATAGGCAAGATCATTGGACAAGAGTGACATGGCCTGCAAGGGAAACCATGACTGTAGGTAAAGAAAATATCATCAACAAGGCACTGGTTGACAAAAATAAGATCATTCTCGGACCGCTTCATATCAAATTATGTTTAATGAAACAATTTGTTAAGGTTTTGGACAAATATGGCAATTGGTTCAAGTATATTTGAAGATCATTTCCCGGATTGAGCCTGGAGAAGCTGAAAGCTGGGATTTTTTACGGTCCTCAGATTCGGAAACTCATTAACGATCGAAATTTTACTAATTTCATGGATCACCTTGAAGCTTCTTCATGGAACAGTTTTGTTTCAGTTTCAGGAACTTTTTAGGTAATAAAAGATCAGCGAATTACGAAGAACTGGTGCAAGATATGCTCGCTAACTTCAGAAACATTGGAACAAATATGAACATCAAGGTACATTACCTGGACTGTCCTTAGACAAATTTCCAGGTAACCTTGGGGACTTCAGTGTAGGAACAATGTGAGAGGTTTCATCAGGATATGAGGGTGATGGAGGTGAGATATCAAGGAAGATAGGACATACATATGATGGCTGACAACTGTTGGAGCCTCCAGCGCAATTGACCCAACGACACACACAAAAGGAAGTCGAGCAAACAGCGATTTGCTAATGCATTACCATAGACAATAAACATATTAATTAATTAATTAATTAGACATAATTAGTTTTTGAAATGAAAATTTTTTCCTCTATAACACTATTACACATATTTTTGAACAAATTTCTGCATGACCATTAACAGTTTCACTACTATTTGTTAGTATACTATTTTACTTCATGCAAATTCTTGACAATTTTCAAACACGGTGCATACATTATTTCATTAATTTTAATTATCTCGAAAAATAGAGCCAATCTAGCAAAAGCACTTACATATTCTAAATCAGCATAGTTGACTTTGTATAAAATGATTCAAATATCACTGGCAATGAATTCACTGTTTACCAGTGTAATAATTCTGTATTTTCTTAAGCTCACTTTGGTTAATATTAGCCATTATCTTGTTGTACTCACTTGTCCATTACATTACTGTCAGCGTGATATTTATATCCTCGAAATTTGCCGCCAATACTAATTAATTAATCGGTCTGAACAATTACAGACACATAGAAAACAAAGAGGAGATATTCCTCTAAGAAGTGATTTGTGTAGATAGTAATGGTTTTATATTATAAAATGCGATGTGTGAGACGTTGGATTCAAACGAAGTTTTGACTGTCTAGCACTGTTTACAGTGGCAGAAATATATTTTTGTGTATATTTGTCAATGTAAATGTTTGCTCATTGATTTTATGAAGTGACTGGCATAATCAATTTGTTTTTTAAAGATAGATGAGCGTTTGAGTGCAGCGTCTTATAGTGCCGGTGGGTGAGTAGGTGAGCCTATAGTTAGTGAGTTGAATATTTAGATAGGTGGCAGGTAAACTCGGTAAGTAAATAGTGAGCCATTTGTATTGTAGTGTATTGTCATCAATAATACATATATGCTAACATTTTCACGGTCATAACAAACTTAAATCCACACTTCTTAATTGAACTTAATGGTACATCCTTACATAAAATGAATAACATTTACAATTAGACAATAAAAAATGTGACCGACTAGACTGGCAGTAACATTGGCCAAACAATAAACCAGAGTTCACGACACAATGACAAACATTTTTATAATTTTATCTTTTACAGACTACTGTTTTGACCCAACGTTTTTTTTTTTACATCAGCTAGTGTTACATCAATGTATCTCAAGTATCTTGCAATATGTAACGAATGAAAGGTAAATTGTTGCTAAATATTACGTGTCTTGAATTGGCTCCGCTGTCTTCGCCCAAATTAGACTCATCCGCCCAGTGGTGTCGGGTACAAGCGTTAGAAATAGAAATGTTTCATGTGTTGTGTGCACTCTGTCGTCCTGTGCAACACCGAGGCAAGGTATTGTTATGTATTATTGTCATTATTTACTTTCGACGATCACGTTCCATGTACCAAACAATTTGAGCTTAAGTCACAGCGATACTTTCATTCAAATACGTTTTGGTCACCCGTGGGGTGGGGGGGGGCAGTGGCGTAACTAGTGAGTTGTGGAGAGGTGGTCCGCCCAGGCGGCACTTACTGCACCAGCAACAAGGGCGGCATTTTCACTGATATCCCAGGGCGCCACTAATGAGTAAGGGATTGCACAATTGGAGCTACCCCCAGTAGCGCCTTAGAAGATGGTCGCCTCAAACGTTGAAATGTGTCACATGACGTCAGATGTCATGCACTGGCACTCATTTATTCAAGATGAATATTGAAAAAAAAAAACACACAATTCTGTCTGTCTATATATGTGCACATGTCATGTGCCCGCCCGTTAATCTCCACCAAGACACGCAGTCTACCCGTCAGCTTAGTACAAGTCTGTCTAAACACATGGTCTCTAAAGTCACTTGTCCGATTTGGAGGGGGGAGCGTCCAGGAGTAGAGATGTTACCCAGGCCCTAGTCTATGTGTAGTATGTCTGTGTACTGCGGTAATAAGGATGTCAGCGTGTAATGAAGTTTGTATGTTGCTATGTGGCTGAATATAATTTGTGTGAGTGTAGTGTGTGAATATGGGTATAAGTGTGAGTGAGCCTGTGTGTGTGTGTGTGTGTGCACGCGCTGGAAGTGGGGCAGAGCAAGGGAGGTCATCTTCCTGTTCGCCAGCAGTAATGAAATGTCACAAGATCTTTGATAAACATCTCCTCCAACATTCACGGCGCCTGGGACCAGCGCGCCTTCCCGCCCCTCTCTACGCCACCTTAACTCCGTTTCACTGCCCCACTTCTCTCTCTCTCTCTCCCTCTTATAGAGCTACACGTTCTTTTCATCCTTCACTTTTCTGCTCCAACTGCCGTGTGTGTTTTTTAAGTCTTCAATCTATTGAAAGACTTTATCACTGTATAGGTAAGGGAGGTAGGAAAGCAAATTTCATTGAGGGTAAAAATGGAACGAGCTCCTTCATCATCCATTAGAGCCCCCCCCCCACCCCCCAACCCAGTTCGTATCTCACCCAAAAAAAAAATTCCAGCCGACCCACTCCACTCCATTAACCCACAGAAATTATTTTTATATGAGTCTGAAAAGGTTTAATTAAAAGACCATTTTGGTGATTGCTATTTTTGTATTGTGAATGTTAAAGGCTTCAATCGCCACAAGAAATCTAAGTGGGATTATCCTGATCTTGAATCTGCAAGGAGACCAATTCCACATAGCAGTGAAGTTCCTATACCAGTGTTTACTGGATTATTAGAGTTTTCACCATCAGACTCCGACGGGGGCAAGATCTGGAGTTTTTGGCAGGTGAAAATAGTGGAAGCGATTATGAAGGAAGTTCTTCAACACCTCAACCATTCAGCCAAGAAGAACTCAATGACCTAATACGAGACCGAAATCTGTCCAAGCAAGCATCTGAGCTTTAAAGCGTCCAGGCTCAATGAAAGAAATTTTCTCAAACCAGAAGTTAAAATAACATTTTATCGGAAAAGAGAAGAGTTTTTCTTCCCTAATTCAGCCAAGAGGAAGATCTTGTTTACTGTAATGACATCCCTGGACTTCTGCTCCAAATGGGACTACAAGCTTGAACTGTTACACAATGGTAACCGTTATGCATCTTTTCCCATTGCCCACTCAACAAAACTTAAAGAAGAGTATGAGAATATCAAAATACTATAGCAGAAAGTTCGTTATTATGAGCATCAGTGGTCAATTGGTGTTGATCTAAAAATGGTAAACTTCTTGCTTGGGCAGCAGTCAGGATACACTAAATACCCATGCTGCATGTGCCTTTGGGATAGCAGGGCAAGGCAAGATCATTGGACAAGAGCGACATGGCCTGCAAGGGAAACCATGACTGTCGGTAAAGAAAATATCATCAACAAGGCACTGGTTGACAAAAATAAGATCATTCTCGGACCGCTTCATATCAAATTATGTTTAATGAAACAATTTGTTAAGCCTTTGGACAAATATGGCAATTGGTTCAAGTATATTTGCAGATCATTTCCCGGATTGAGCCTGGAGAAGCTGAAAGCTGGGATTTTTTACGGTCCTCAGATTCGAAACTCATTAACGATCGAAATTTTACTAATTTCATGGATCACCTTGAAGCTTCTTCATGGAACAGTTTTGTTTCAGTTTCAGGAACTTTTTAGGTAATAAAAGATCAGCGAATTACGAAGAACTGGTGCAAGATATGCTCGCTAACTTCAGAAACATTGGAACAAATATGAACATCAAGGTACATTACCTGGACTGTCCTTTAGACAAATTTCCAGGTAACCTTGGGGACTTCAGTGAGGAACAATGTGAGAGGTTTCATCAGGATATGAGGGTGATGGAGGTGAGATATCAAGGAAGATAGACATACATATGATGGCTGACAACTGTTGGAGCCTCCAGCGCAATTGACCCAACGACACACACAAAGGAAGTCGAGCAAACAGCGATTTGCTAATGCATTACCATAGACAATAAACATATTAATTAATTAATTAATTAGACATAATTAGTTTTTGAAATGAAAATGTTTTCCTCTATAAAACTATTACACATATTTTTGAACAAATTTCTGCATGACCATTAACAGTTTCACTACTATTTGTTAGTATACTATTTTACTTCATGCAATTCTTGACAATTTTCAAACAAGGTGCATACATTATTTCATTAATTTTAATTATCTCGAAAAATAGAGCCAATCTAGCAAAAGCACTTACATATTCTAAATCAGCATAGTTGACTTTGTATAAAATGATTCAAATATCACTGGCAATGAATTCACTGTTTACCAGTGTAATAATTCTGTATTTTCTTAAGCTCACTTTTGGTTAATATTAGCCATTATCTTGTTGTACTCACTTGTCCATTACATTACTGTCAGCGTGATATTTATATCCTCGAAATTTGCCGCCAATACTAATTAATTAATCGGTCTGAACAATTACAGACACATAGAAAACAAAGAGGAGATATTCCTCTAAGAAGTGATTTGTGTAGATAGTAATGGTTTTATATTATAAAATGCGATGTGTGGAGACGTTGGATTCAAACGAAGTTTTGACTGTCTAGCACTGTTTACAGTGGCAGAAATATATTTTTGTGTATATTTGTCAATGTAAATGTTTGCTCATTGATTTTATGAAGTGACTGGCATAATCAATTTGTTTTTTTAAAGATAGATGAGCGTTTGAGTGCAGCGTCTTATAGTGCCGGTGGGTGAGTAGGTGAGCCTATAGTTAGTGAGTTGAATATTTAGATAGGTGGCAGGTAAACTCGTAAGTAAATAGTGAGCCATTTGTATTGTAGTGTATTGTCATCAATAATACATATATATGCTAACATTTTCACGGTCATAACAAACTTAAATCCACACTTCTTAATTGAACTTAATGGTACATCCTTACATAAAATGAATAACATTTACAATTAGACAATAAAAAATGTGACCGACTAGACTGGCAGTAACATTGGCCAAACAATAAACCAGAGTTCACGACACAATGACAAACATTTTTATAATTTTATCTTTTACAGACTACTGTTTTGACCCAACGTTTTTTTTTACATCAGTTAGTGTTACATCAATGTATCTCAAGTATCTTGCAATATGTAACGAATGAAAGGTAAATTGTTGCTAAATATTACGTGTCTTGAATTGGCCCGCTGTCTTCGCCCAAATTAGACTCATCCGCCCAGTGGTGTCGGGTACAAGCGTTAGAAATAGAAATGTTTCATGTGTTGTGTGCACTCTGTCGTCCTGTGCAACACCGAGGCAAGGTATTGTTATGTATTATTGTCATTATTTACTTTCGACGATCACGTTCCATGTACCAAACAATTTGAGCTTAAGTCACAGCGATACTTTCATTCAAATACGTTTTGTCACCCGTGGGGTGGGGGGCAGTGGCAACTTTTAGTGAGTTGTGGAGAGGTGGTCCGCCCAGGCGGCACTTACTGCACCAGCAACAAGGGCGGCATTTTCACTGATATCCCAGGGCGCCACTAATGAGTAAGGGATTGCACAATTGAGCTACCCCCAGTAGCGCCTTAGAAGATGGTCGCCTCAAACGTTGAAATGTGTCACATGACGTCAGATGTCATGCACTGGCACTCATTTATTCAAGATGAATATTGAAAAAAAAAAAAAACACACAATTCTGTCTGTCTATATATGTGCACATGTCATATGCCCGGTTAATCTCCACCAAGACACGCAGTCTACCCGTCAGCTTAGTACAAGTCTGTCTAAACACATGGTCTCTAAAGTCACTTGTCCGATTTGGAGGGGGAGCGTCCAGGAGTAGAGATGTTACCCAGGCCCTAGTCTATGTGTAAGTATGTCTGTGTGTACGTGTAATAAGGATGTCAGCGTGTAATGAAGTTTGTATGTTGCTATGTGGCTGAATATAATTTGTGTGAGTGTAGTGTGTGAATATGGGTATAAGTGTGAGTGAGCCTGTGTGTGTGTGTGTGTGTGTGCACGCGCTGGAAGTGGGGGCAGAGCAAGGGGGAGGTCATCTTCCTGTTCGCCAGCAGTAATGAAATGTCACAAAGATCTTTGATAAACATCTCCTCCAACATTCACGGCGCCTGGGACCAGCGCGCCTTCCCGCCCCTCTCTACGCCACCCCTTAACTCCGTTTCACTGCCCCACTTCTCTCTCTCTCTCCCTCTTATAGAGCTACACGTTCTTTTCATCCTTCACTTTTTCTGCTCCAACTGCCGTGTGTTTTTTTGTAAGTCTTCAATCTATTGAAAGACTTTATCACTGTATAGGTAAGGGGCAGGTAGGAAAGCAAATTTCATTGAGGTAAAAATGGAACGAGCTCCTTCATCATCCATTAGAGCCCCCCCACCCCCCAACCCAGTTCGTATCTCACCCAAAAAAAAAAAAAAAAAATTCCAGCCGACCCACTCCACTCCATTAACCCACAGAAATTATTTTTATATGAGTCTGAAAAGGTTTAATTAAAAGACCATTTTGGTGATTGCTATTTTTGTATTGTGAATGTTAAAGGCTTCAATCGCCACAAGAAATCTAAGTGGGATTATCCTGATCTTGAATCTGCAAGGAGACCAATTCCACATAGCAGTGAAGTTCCTATACCAGTGTTTACTGGATTATTAGAGTTTTCACCATCAGACTCCGACGGGGCAAGATCTGGAGTTTTTGGCAGGTGAAAATAGTGGAAGCGATTATGAAGGAAGTTCTTCAACACCTCAACCATTCAGCCAAGAAGAACTCAATGACCTAATACGAGACCGAAATCTGTACAAGCAAGCATCTGAGCTTTAAAGCGTCCAGGCTCAATGAAAGAAATTTTCTCAAACCAGAAGTTAAAATAACATTTTATCGGAAAAGAGAAGAGTTTTTCTTCCCTAATTCAGCCAAGAGGAAGATCTTGTTTACTGTAATGACATCCCTGGACTTCTGCTCCAAATGGGACTACAAGCTTGAACTGTTACACAATGGTAACCGTTATGCATCTCTTCCCATTGCCCACTCAACAAAACTTAAAGAAGGGTATGAGAATATCAAAATACTATAGCAGAAAGTCCGTTATTATGAGCATCAGTGGTCAATTGGTGTTGATCTAAAAATGGTAAACTTCTTGCTTGGGCAGCAGTCAGGATACACTAAATACCCATGCTGCATGTCCCTTTGGGATAGCAGGGCAAGGCAAGATCATTGGACAAGAGTGACATGGCCTGCAAGGGAAACCATGACTGTAGGTAAAGAAAATATCATCAACAAGGCACTGGTTGACAAAAATAAGATCATTCTCGGACCGCTTCATATCAAATTATGTTTAATGAAACAATTTGTTAAGGTTTTGGACAAATATGGCAATTGGTTCAAGTATATTTGAAGATCATTTCCCGGATTGAGCCTGGAGAAGCTGAAAGCTGGGATTTTTACGGTCCTCAGATTCGGAAACTCATTAACGATCGAAATTTTACTAATTTCATGGATCACCTTGAAGCTTCTTCATGGAACAGTTTTGTTTCAGTTTCAGGAACTTTTAGGTAATAAAAGATCAGCGAATTACGAAGAACTGGTGCAAGATATGCTCGCTAACTTCAGAAACATTGGAACAAATATGAACATCAAGGTACATTACCTGGACTGTCCTTTAGACAAATTTCCAGGTAACCTTGGGGACTTCAGTGAGGAACAATGTGAGAGGTTTCATCAGGATATGAGGGTGATGGAGGTGAGATATCAAGGAAGATAGGACATACATATGATGGCTGACAACTGTTGGAGCCTCCAGCGCAATTGACCCAACGACACACACAAAAGGAAGTCGAGCAAACAGCGATTTGCTAATGCATTACCATAGACAATAAACATATTAATTAATTAATTAATTAGACATAATTAGTTTTTGAAATGAAAATTTTTTCCTCTATAACACTATTACACATATTTTTGAACAAATTTCTGCATGACCATTAACAGTTTCACTACTATTTGTTAGTATACTATTTTACTTCATGCAATTCTTGACAATTTTCAAACACGGTGCATACATTATTTCATTAATTTTAATTATCTCGAAAAATAGAGCCAATCTAGCAAAAGCACTTACATATTCTAAATCAGCATAGTTGACTTTGTATAAAATGATTCAAATATCACTGGCAATGAATTCACTGTTTACCAGTGTAATAATTCTGTATTTTCTTAAGCTCACTTTTGGTTAATATTAGCCATTATCTTGTTGTACTCACTTGTCCATTACATTACTGTCAGCGTGATATTTATATCCTCGAAATTTGCCGCCAATACTAATTAATTAATCGGTCTGAACAATTACAGACACATAGAAAACAAAGAGGAGATATTCCTCTAAGAAGTGATTTGTGTAGATAGTAATGGTTTTATATTATAAAATGCGATGTGTGGAGACGTTGGATTCAAACGAAGTTTTGACTGTCTAGCACTGTTTACAGTGGCAGAAATATATTTTTGTGTATATTTGTCAATGTAAATGTTTGCTCATTGATTTTATGAAGTGACTGGCATAATCAATTTGTTTTTTTAAAGATAGATGAGCGTTTGAGTGCAGCGTCTTATAGTGCCGGTGGGTGAGTAGGTGAGCCTATAGTTAGTGAGTTGAATATTTAGATAGGTGGCAGGTAAACTCGGTAAGTAAATAGTGAGCCATTTGTATTGTAGTGTATTGTCATCAATAATACATATATATGCTAACATTTTCACGGTCATAACAAACTTAAATCCACACTTCTTAATTGAACTTAATGGTACATCCTTACATAAAATGAATAACATTTACAATTAGACAATAAAAAATGTGACCGACTAGACTGGCAGTAACATTGGCCAAACAATAAACCAGAGTTCACGACACAATGACAAACATTTTTATAATTTTATCTTTTACAGACTACTGTTTTGACCCAACGTTTTTTTTTACATCAGTTAGTGTTACATCAATGTATCTCAAGTATCTTGCAATATGTAACGAATGAAAGGTAAATTGTTGCTAAATATTACGTGTCTTGAATTGGCTCCGCTGTCTTCGCCCAAATTAGACTCATCCGCCCAGTGGTGTCGGGTACAAGCGTTAGAAATAGAAATGTTTCATGTGTTGTGTGCACTCTGTCGTCCTGTGCAACACCGAGGCAAGGTATTGTTATGTATTATTGTCATTATTTACTTTCGACGATCACGTTCCATGTACCAAACAATTTGAGCTTAAGTCACAGCGATACTTTCATTCAAATACGTTTTGGTCACCCGTGGGGTGGGGGGGGGCAGTGGCGTAACTAGTGAGTTGTGGAGAGGTGGTCCGCCCAGGCGGCACTTACTGCACCAGCAACAAGGGCGGCATTTTCACTGATATCCCAGGGCGCCACTAATGAGTAAGGGATTGCACAATTGAGCTACCCCCAGTAGCGCCTTAGAAGATGGTCGCCTCAAACGTTGAAATGTGTCACATGACGTCAGATGTCATGCACTGGCACTCATTTATTCAAGATGAATATTGAAAAAAAAAAAACACACAATTCTGTCTGTCTATATATGTGCACATGTCATGTGCCCGGTTAATCTCCACCAAGACACGCAGTCTACCCGTCAGCTTAGTACAAGTCTGTCTAAACACATGGTCTCTAAAGTCACTTGTCCGATTTGGAGGGGGGGGAGCGTCCAGGAGTAGAGATGTTACCCAGGCCCTAGTCTATGTGTAAGTATGTCTGTGTGTACGTGTAATAAGGATGTCAGCGTGTAATGAAGTTTGTATGTTGCTATGTGGCTGAATATAATTTGTGTGAGTGTAGTGTGTGAATATGGGTATAAGTGTGAGTGAGCCTGTGTGTGTGTGTGTGTGTGTGTGCACGCGCTGGAAGTGGGGGCAGAGCAAGGGGAGGTCATCTTCCTGTTCGCCAGCAGTAATGAAATGTCACAAAGATCTTTGATAAACATCTCCTCCAACATTCACGGCGCCTGGGACCAGCGCGCCTTCCCGCCCCTCTCTACGCCACCCCTTAACTCCGTTTCACTGCCCCACTTCTCTCTCTCTCTCTCCCTCTTATAGAGCTACACGTTCTTTTCATCCTTCACTTTTCTGCTCCAACTGCCGTGTGTTTTTTTAAGTCTTCAATCTATTGAAAGACTTTATCACTGTATGGGTAGGGGACTGTATGGGTAAGGGAGGTAGGAAAGCAAATTTCATTGAGGTAAAAATGGAACGAGCTCCTTCATCATCCATTAGAGCCCCCCCCACCCCCCAACCCAGTTCGTATCTCACCCAAAAAAAAAAAATTCCAGCCGACCCACTCCACTCCATTAACCCACAGAAATTATTTTTATATGAGTCTGAAAAGGTTTAATTAAAAGACCATTTTGGTGATTGCTATTTTTGTATTGTGAATGTTAAAGGCTTCAATCGCCACAAGAAATCTAAGTGGGATTATCCTGATCTTGAATCTGCAAGGAGACCAATTCCACATAGCAGTGAAGTTCCTATACCAGTGTTTACTGGATTATTAGAGTTTTCACCATCAGACTCCGACGGGGGGCAAGATCTGGAGTTTTTGGCAGGTGAAAATAGTGGAAGCGATTATGAAGGAAGTTCTTCAACACCTCAACCATTCAGCCAAGAAGAACTCAATGACCTAATACGAGACCGAAATCTGTACAAGCAAGCATCTGAGCTTTAAAGCGTCCAGGCTCAATGAAAGAAATTTTCTCAAACCAGAAGTTAAAATAACATTTTATCGGAAAAGAGAAGAGTTTTTCTTCCCTAATTCAGCCAAGAGGAAGATCTTGTTTACTGTAATGACATCCCTGGACTTCTGCTCCAAATGGGACTACAAGCTTGAACTGTTACACAATGGTAACCGTTATGCATCTCTTCCCATTGCCCACTCAACAAAACTTAAAGAAGGGTATGAGAATATCAAAATACTATAGCAGAAAGTCCGTTATTATGAGCATCAGTGGTCAATTGGTGTTGATCTAAAAATGGTAAACTTCTTGCTTGGGCAGCAGTCAGGATACACTAAATACCCATGCTGCATGTCCCTTTGGGATAGCAGGGCAAGGCAAGATCATTGGACAAGAGTGACATGGCCTGCAAGGGAAACCATGACTGTAGGTAAAGAAAATATCATCAACAAGGCACTGGTTGACAAAAATAAGATCATTCTCGGACCGCTTCATATCAAATTATGTTTAATGAAACAATTTGTTAAGGTTTTGGACAAATATGGCAATTGGTTCAAGTATATTTGAAGATCATTTCCCGGATTGAGCCTGGAGAAGCTGAAAGCTGGGATTTTTTACGGTCCTCAGATTCGGAAACTCATTAACGATCGAAATTTTACTAATTTCATGGATCACCTTGAAGCTTCTTCATGGAACAGTTTTGTTTCAGTTTCAGGAACTTTTTAGGTAATAAAAGATCAGCGAATTACGAAGAACTGGTGCAAGATATGCTCGCTAACTTCAGAAACATTGGAACAAATATGAACATCAAGGTACATTACCTGGACTGTCCTTTAGACAAATTTCCAGGTAACCTTGGGGACTTCAGTGAGGAACAATGTGAGAGGTTTCATCAGGATATGAGGGTGATGGAGGTGAGATATCAAGGAAGATAGGACATACATATGATGGCTGACAACTGTTGGAGCCTCCAGCGCAATTGACCCAACGACACACACAAAAGGAAGTCGAGCAAACAGCGATTTGCTAATGCATTACCATAGACAATAAACATATTAATTAATTAATTAATTAGACATAATTAGTTTTTGAAATGAAAATTTTTTCCTCTATAACACTATTACACATATTTTTGAACAAATTTCTGCATGACCATTAACAGTTTCACTACTATTTGTTAGTATACTATTTTACTTCATGCAATTCTTGACAATTTTCAAACACGGTGCATACATTATTTCATTAATTTTAATTATCTCGAAAAATAGAGCCAATCTAGCAAAAGCACTTACATATTCTAAATCAGCATAGTTGACTTTGTATAAAATGATTCAAATATCACTGGCAATGAATTCACTGTTTACCAGTGTAATAATTCTGTATTTTCTTAAGCTCACTTTTGGTTAATATTAGCCATTATCTTGTTGTACTCACTTGTCCATTACATTACTGTCAGCGTGATATTTATATCCTCGAAATTTGCCGCCAATACTAATTAATTAATCGGTCTGAACAATTACAGACACATAGAAAACAAAGAGGAGATATTCCTCTAAGAAGTGATTTGTGTAGATAGTAATGGTTTTATATTATAAAATGCGATGTGTGGAGACGTTGGATTCAAACGAAGTTTTGACTGTCTAGCACTGTTTACAGTGGCAGAAATATATTTTTGTGTATATTTGTCAATGTAAATGTTTGCTCATTGATTTTATGAAGTGACTGGCATAATCAATTTGTTTTTTTAAAGATAGATGAGCGTTTGAGTGCAGCGTCTTATAGTGCCGGTGGGTGAGTAGGTGAGCCTATAGTTAGTGAGTTGAATATTTAGATAGGTGGCAGGTAAACTCGGTAAGTAAATAGTGAGCCATTTGTATTGTAGTGTATTGTCATCAATAATACATATATATGCTAACATTTTCACGGTCATAATAAACTTAAATCCACACTTTTAATTGAACTTAATGGTACATCCTTACATAAAATGAATAACATTTACAATTAGACAATAAAAATGTGACCGACTAGACTGGCAGTAACATTGGCCAAACAATAAACCAGAGTTCACGACAAATGACAAACATTTTTATAATTTTATCTTTTACAGACTACTGTTTTGACCCAACGTTTTTTTTACATCAGTTAGTGTTACATCAATGTATCTCAAGTATCTTGCAATATGTAACGAATGAAAGGTAAATTGTTGCTAAATATTACGTGTCTTGAATTGGCTCCGCTGTCTTCGCCCAAATTAGACTCATCCGCCCAGTGGTGTCGGGTACAAGCGTTAGAAATAGAAATGTTTCATGTGTTGTGTGCACTCTGTCGTCCTGTGCAACACCGAGGCGCAAGGTATTGTTATGTATTATTGTCATTATTTACTTTCGACGATCACGTTCCATGTACCAAACAATTTGAGCTTAAGTCACAGCGATACTTTCATTCAAATACGTTTTGGTCACCCGTGGGGTGGGGGGGGGCAGTGGCGTAACTAGTGAGTTGTGGAGAGGTGGTCCGCCCAGGCGGCACTTACTGCACCAGCAACAAGGGCGGCATTTTCACTGATATCCCAGGGCGCCACTAATGAGTAAGGGATTGCACAATTGAGCTACCCCCAGTAGCGCCTTAGAAGATGGTCGCCTCAAACGTTGAAATGTGTCACATGACGTCAGATGTCATGCACTGGCACTCATTTATTCAAGATGAATATTGAAAAAAAAAAACACACAATTCTGTCTGTCTATATATGTGCACATGTCATGTGCCCGGTTAATCTCCACCAAGACACGCAGTCTACCCGTCAGCTTAGTACAAGTCTGTCTAAACACATGGTCTCTAAAGTCACTTGTCCGATTTGGAGGGGGAGCGTCCAGGGAGTAGAGATGTTACCCAGGCCCTAGTCTATGTGTAAGTATGTCTGTGTGTACGTGTAATAAGGATGTCAGCGTGTAATGAAGTTTGTATGTTGCTATGTGGCTGAATATAATTTGTGTGAGTGTAGTGTGTGAATATGGGTATAAGTGTGAGTGAGCCTGTGTGTGTGTGTGTGTGTGTGTGCACGCTTTGGAAGTGGGGGCAGAGCAAGGGAGGTCATCTTCCTGTTCGCCAGCAGTAATGAAATGTCACAAAGATCTTTGATAAACATCTCCTCCAACATTCACGGCGCCTGGGACCAGCGCGCCTTCCCGCCCCTCTACGCCACCCCTTAACTCCGTTTCACTGCCCCACTTCTCTCTCTCTCTCCCCTCTTATAGAGCTACACGTTCTTTCATCCTTCGTACTTTTCTGCTCCAACTGCCGTGTGTTTTTAAGTCTTCAATCTATTGAAAGACTGTATCACTGTATGGGTAGGGACTGTATAGGTAAGGGAGTAGGAAAGCAATTTCATTGAGGTAAAAATGGAACGAGCTCCTTCATCATCCATTAGAGCCCCCCACCCCCAACCAAGTTCGTATCTCACCCAAAAAAAAAAAGAAGAAATTCCAGCCGACCCACTCCACTCCATTAACCCACAGAAATTATTTTTATATGAGTCTGAAAAGGTTTAATTAAAAGACCATTTTGGTGATTGCTATTTTTGTATTGTGAATGTTAAAGGCTTCAATCGCCACAAGAAATCTAAGTGGGATTATCCTGATCTTGAATCTGCAAGGAGACCAATTCCACATAGCAGTGAAGTTCCTATACCAGTGTTTACTGGATTATTAGAGTTTTCACCATCAGACTCCGACGGGGGCAAGATCTGGAGTTTTTGGCAGGTGAAAATAGTGGAAGCGATTATGAAGGAAGTTCTTCAACACCTCAACCATTCAGCCAAGAAGAACTCAATGACTCTAATACGAGACCTGAAATCTGTACAAGCAAGCATCTGAGCTTTAAAGCGTCCAGGCTCAATGAAAGAAATTTTCTCAAACCAGAAGTTAAAATAACATTTTATCGGAAAAGAGAAGAGTTTTTCTTCCCTAATTCAGCCAAGAGGAAGATCTTGTTTACTGTAATGACATCCTGGACTTCTGCTCCAAATGGGACTACAGAAGCTTGAACTGTTACACAATGGTAACCGTTATGTATCTCTTCCCATTGTCACTCAACAAAACTTAAAGAAGGGTATGAGAATATCAAAATACTATAGCAGAAAGTCCGTTATTATGAGCATCAGTGGTCAATTGGTGTTGATCTAAAAATGGTAAACTTCTTGCTTGGGCAGCAGTCAGGATACACTAAATACCCATGCTGCATGTCCCTTTGGGATAGCAGGGCAAGGCAGATCATTGGACAAGAGTGACATGGCCTGCAAGGGAAACCATGACTGTAGGTAAAGAAAATATCATCAACAAGGCACTGGTTGACAAAAATAAGATCATTCTCGGACCGCTTCATATCAAATTATGTTTAATGAAACAATTTGTTAAGGTTTTGGACAAATATGCGCTGGCAATTGGTTCAAGTATATTTGAAGATCATTTCCCGGATTGAGCCTGGAGAAGCTGAAAGCTGGGATTTTTACGGTCCTCAGATTCGAAACTCATTAACGATCGAAATTTTACTAATTTCATGGATCACCTTGAAGCTTCTTCATGGAACAGTTTTGTTTCAGTTTCAGGAACTTTTAGGTAATAAAGATCAGCGAATTACGAAGAACTGGTGCAAGATATGCTCGCTAACTTCAGAAACATTGGAACAAATATGAACATCAAGGTACATTACCTGGACTGTCCTTTAGACAAATTTCCAGTAACCTTGGGGACTTCAGTGAGGAACAATGTGAGAGGTTTCATCAGGATATGAGGTGATGGAGGTGAGATATCAAGGAAGATAGGACATACATATGATGGCTGACAACTGTTGGAGCCTCCAGCGCAATTGACCCAACGACACACACAAAGGAAGTCGAGCAAACAGCGATTTGCTAATGCATTACCATAGACAATAAACATATTAATTAATTAATTAATTAGACATAATTAGTTTTTGAAATGAAAATTTTTTCCTCTATAACACTATTACACATATTTTTGAACAAATTTCTGCATGACCATTAACAGTTTCACTACTATTTGTTAGTATACTATTTTACTTCATGCAATTCTTGACAATTTTCAAACACGGTGCATACATTATTTCATTAATTTTAATTATCTCGAAAAATAGAGCCAATCTAGCAAAAGCACTTACATATTCTAAATCAGCATAGTTGACTTTGTATAAAATGATTCAAATATCACTGGCAATGAATTCACTGTTTACCAGTGTAATAATTCTGTATTTTCTTAAGCTCACTTTTGGTTAATATTAGCCATTATCTTGTTGTACTCACTTGTCCATTACATTACTGTCAGCGTGATATTTATATCCTCGAAATTGCCGCCAATACTAATTAATTAATCGGTCTGAACAATTACAGACACATAGAAAACAAAGAGGAGATATTCCTCGTAAGAAGTGATTTGTGTAGATAGTAATGGTTTTATGATAAAATGCGATGTGTGGAGACGTTGGATTCAAACGAAGTTTTGACTGTCTAGCACTGTTTACAGTGGCAGAAATATATTTTTGTGTATATTTGTCAATGTAAATGTTTGCTCATTGATTTTATGAAGTGACTGGCATAATCAATTTGTTTTTTTAAAGATAGATGAGCGTTTGAGTGCAGCGTCTTATAGTGCCGGTGGGTGAGTAGGTGAGCCTATAGTTAGTGAGTTGAATATTTAGATAGGTGGCAGGTAAACTCGGTAAGTAAATAGTGAGCCATTTGTATTGTAGTGTATTGTCATCAATAATACATATATATGCTAACATTTTCACGGTCATAACAAACTTAAATCCACACTTCTTAATTGAACTTAATGGTACATCCTTACATAAAATGAATAACATTTACAATTAGACAATAAAAAATGTGACCGACTAGACTGGCAGTAACATTGGCCAAACAATAAACCAGAGTTCACGACACAATGACAAACATTTTTATAATTTTATCTTTTACAGACTACTGTTTTGACCCAACGTTTTTTTTACATCAGTTAGTGTTACATCAATGTATCTCAAGCCGCATCTTGCAATATGTAACGAATGAAAGGTAAATTGTTGCTAAATATTACGTTGTCTTGAATTGGCTCCGCTGTTCTTCGCCCAAATTAGACTCATCCGCCCAGTGGTGTCGGGTACAAGGTTAGAAATAGAAATGTTTCATGTGTTGTGTGCACTCTGTCGTCCTGTGCAACACCGAGGCAAGTATTGTTATGTATTATTGTCATTATTTACTTTCGACGATCACGTTCCATGTACCAAACAATTTGAGCTTAAGTCACAGCGATACTTTCATTCAAATACGTTTTGTCACCCGTGGGGTGGGGGGCAGTGGCGTAACTAGTGAGTTGTGGAGAGTTGGTCCGCCCAGGCGGCACTTACTGCACCAGCAACAAGGGCGGCACTTTATTAAGGGCGCCACTAATGAGACGTCCGATACCAGTGATACTCACGGACTTTATTAAAGAGACGTCCGATACCAGTGATACTGAATATAATTTGTGTGACACCGACTTTATTAACGAGACGTCCGATACCAGTGATACTCACGGACTTTATTAAAGAGACGTCCGATACCAGTGATACTCACCGACTTTATTAAAGAGACGTCCGATACCAGTGATACTCACGGACTTTATTAAAGAGACGTCCGATACCAGTGATACTCGCCGACTTTATCAAAGAGACGTCCGATACCAGTGAAATATAAGAAACAGAGACGAATTTTACTCAAACACATAAAACACTGGACATATGCGTGTAAGATGTCATTAAGATTTTGTTTGATTTATATAATTAGCAAACCTTATGATACAATCGCATACAACATAAGATGTGACTTGCACATGCAGCTGTTGGTAAATTGTGTTTTGCACATGCAGCTGTTGGTAAAATGTGTCTTGAACTTTATGAGTAAGGCCACCATGACCAATGAATCGGACACGTTGTGTATTGAAGAGTGTTGATCAAACGCGTTTTAGCAAAGGCTTGTCCGAGATCTTGTCCACTGATAAGTGATCTCAGGCACAATACGATTATCTTTTTCCGGCAATTACGTCATCATGATATGTGATATACGTCATACAGTCACCATGATATGTGGTATACGTCATACAGTCACCATGATATGTGGTATACGTCATACAGTCACCATGATATGTGGTATACGTCATACAGTCACCATGATATGTGGTATACGTCATACAGTCACCATGATATGTGGTATACGTCATACAGTCACCATGATATGTGGTATACGTCACACAGTCACCGTGATATGTGGTACACGTCATACAGTCACCATGATATGTGATATACGTCACACAGTTACCATGATATGTGGAAACACAATTCAAACACTATTTTATTTGTCATTCCAAGACTAACGTAAGTTATAAAAAGACTTAAGGATATCCAAGTGTACAACGTGATGTACTCACAGCGTGAAATAGTAAATCTATTTGTGGGGATAAGAGTTTTAAAAATGTATTCCCAATGTTCCATAACAAAAAAAATTGAAATGGGAAAAAATCGGAACAGGAAGAAGAAGAAAACAGATGAATGGGAAGGGGTGGGCGAAGGGATACAGTTGGTGGCTGATGTATGTTGGGTAAATATAATAAGCTTCTTCTGAAAAAAAAAAAAAGTGGAGGTCCACGTAAATCTATCACAGCCAAGGCCTGCCCAATGAGTCTACCCCCACCCCCCACCCCACAGCACACGTCCCACGTGGGCCAATCATCCCATTGGACTCTGGCACCCAGGACTAGAGGCACCGCTGCTTACATCGGGAATTTCCTCTCTTTTTTATTTTTTTTTATTTTTATTGTTGCCTCTTAAGTTACGATTCAGGATCAATAAGTGACTGGATTTTGGATATAACATAGGGAGCAGGGAAATAGCACGTTGTAGAGACATAATTGTTTTCTTTATGCACGACCGTGTGTATGTGATGTGCGCGTGTGTGTCAGTGTGTAATGTGAGTGATGGTGTGAGTCTCCACAATTTTCCACCCCCGAATGAACCGCCACTGATGGCACTCTGCATATCGACCAAACTGAAAGCAGAGAAAGGAGTTTTTTTAAATCCGTTCTCTCTCTCTTTTTTTTTGCCCCCCTCCCCTCTTCAGTTAAAAGTAGCTAGATAATATTTGCTTGCCCACTTCGGACAATTCAATACTAGGACCAAGACCCCGGTTTACTAAACCCCCGGCACAACAACGACAGCCATTAATAGACCACTTGCAGCTAACGCCCTTTTTTCTTTTTCTAATACCGCAGCGAATGGTGACAGTATAGAAAAAAAAATATAACTTTCACAGACGGATCCATTGTAAAGTTGTCTCCGTTGTGGTGCAATTTAAAACAATACGAACATATTAAATACCTCTGTCTACTTTGTGTGTATCATTAGTGGAATGTCTGTAAGGTTTGGGTTATAAGATTCAATTTTCAGAAAGAATAAATAATTAGTATTTTTAGAAAAAAATAAATTCAGCAGGCATTATTGTAATTGTGTGCTTTTAATTTATTTAAATGATAACTGATTAATACTAACGATGGTATATCAAAGTTATTGTTCTAATTCAGTTTATTTCATGAAATTATGTAGTATGTATAATAAATCTGTATTTTCTTAAGCTCACTTTTGGTTAATATTAGCCATTATCTTGTTGTACTCACTTGTCCATTACATTACTGTCAGCGTGATATTTATATCCTCGAAATTTGCCGCCAATACTAATTAATTAATCGGTCTGAACAATTACAGACACATAGAAAACAAAGAGGAGATATTCCTCTAAGAAGTGATTTGTGTAGATAGTAATGGTTTTATATTATAAAATGCGATGTGTGGAGACGTTGGATTCAAACGAAGTTTTGACTGTCTAGCACTGTTTACAGTGGCAGAAATATATTTTTTTGTATATTGTCAGTGTATATGTTTGCTCATTGATTTTATGAAGTGACTGGCATAATCAATTTGTTTTTTTTAAAGATAGATGAGCGTTTGAGTGCAGCGTCTTATAGTGCCGGTGGGTGAGTAGGTGAGCCTATAGTTAGTGAGTTGAATATTTAGATAGGTGGCAGGTAAACTCGGTAAGTAAATAGTGAGCCATTTGTATTGTAGTGTATTGTCATCATATATGCTAACATTTTCACGGTCATAACAAACTTAAATCCACACTTCTTAGTTTGTATGTGGTTATGTGGCTGAATATCAAGCGTATGTCTGTGTGTAAGTGTAATAAGGATGTCAGCGTGTAATGAAGTTTGTATGTGGCTGAATATAATTTGTGTGAGTGTAGTGTGTGAATATGGGTATAAGTGTGAGTGAGCCTGTGTGTGTGTGTGTGTGTGTGTGCACGCGCTGGAAGTGGGGGCAGAGCAAGGGGAGGTCATCTTCCTGTTCGCCAGCAGTAATGAAATGTCACAAAGATCTTTGATAAACATCTCCTCCAACATTCACGGCGCCTGGGACCAGCGCGCCTTCCCGCCCCTCTCTACGCCACCCCTTAACTCCGTTTCACTGCCCCACTTCTCTCTCTCTCTCTCCCTCTTATAGAGCTACACGTTCTTTTCATCCTTCACTTTTCTGCTCCAACTGCCGTGTGTTTTTTTAAGTCTTCAATCTATTGAAAGACTGTATCACTGTATGGGTAGGGGACTGTATGGGTAAGGGAGGTAGGAAAGCAAATTTCATTGAGGTAAAAATGGAACGAGCTCCTTCATCATCCATTAGAGCCCCCCCCACACCCCCAACCCAGTTCGTATCTCACCCAAAAAAAAAAAATTCCAGCCGACCCACTCCACTCCATTAACCCACAGAAATTATTTTTATATGAGTCTGAAAAGGTTTAATTAAAATTTAAAATGAAAACAGATTGCACGCACACGCGCACACACACCATTCACGGCCTCGCGCATTATTACCTTGAAAAAAAATGACTACTTGATGACTAAATTAGTAAATATTTTACAAGTCGTTGTATCCTATGTTACTGTGTGACCGCTGACGTCAAACAGAGGGAAAACATGGTGAGCACTAGAGTACACCCCCGTCAAAGTATTCAGCCAATCAGAAAATTCTTCTCATGGAAGCATGACATGTAGAGAAAACGACACAATGTTTAAAGCTGTGCACAAACGAGACGAAAAACAAACAAACAAACAGCAAAACATATATATCATTAAAAGAAAAAAAAAACCCATCAAGTAACTCAAGGCATCACACATGTCAGTGGCAGCGTGTCCCTCAGAAAGTCAATAAACAATAACACCCCAACATTATTTATTAAAAAGTCTAACATCGAATTATTATTATTTTAAGTTGAAGTAAGGGAGCGGGTTAACGAAGGTCACAGAGGCAATAGACCCCCCTCCCCTCCCCAAACCAAGACTTGCGTACGTTCATTACAAGTCAGCGACGTCGCTCATCAATAAGCTTTGCCATCAAAATTGCAGATGAATGCAAGATGTTAATAAGCAAAATTGATTTTCCCCCCTTTGCAAAGTCGACTTTTAAGAAAAATATTTTTTTAAAAGGGGCGGGGTGGGGGGTGGCTGGCCAGGCGACAGGGTGGTCCGCCCACTTTTTCATACTGTGTTATAATTAGATTTTTGTTTTTTAAATGTGAGCCAAGACTTTGCTCAGGTTGGTGTTTCAGTTCATTATGTCACACAGGCACCCATAGGGGTTGGGTGAGGGGGGGGGGTAAATATAGATCTTAAATCGATATCGAATTAGCATTTTTCGTTAACGATCTCAAAAAAGACGCAGGGAATTCAAAGTAGCTTTCTGAGATGTATGTTAGTATGTGTTTAAATATGAAAACAGTTCAACTAAACACCTGTGTGTGAAGGAGCGTGAGTGAAGGTGTGTGTGTGTGTGTGTGTGTGTGTGTGAGGGAGCGTGTGTGAGAGTGTGAGTGAAGGAGGGTGTGTGAGTTTGTGTGTGTGAGTGAAGATGTGTGTGAGAGTGTGTTGAAGATAACTCAGAAAGTTAACACTATCTGAGTGTGATATCTAAACGTTTCGGAGTGAACTTAAATGATTTCATCTCAACATTAGGGTTGGTTACCGTCATCATTATAATCATTATTGCCGTCCTGCTGATCTGAGCAGCTTATGAACGTTAGCATGTACACATACACTTGAAATGTAGCACTTTGGCTAGTTAGCATGTACAGTTGTACACATACACTTGAAATGTAGCACTAGATGTGCCTAGTCATTTCCATAAGAAAGTAAACAACAAATTAAAATAGTAATAATAATGATACCCAACTCGCAGAAATAAAATGATCAAATCATCTACTCAATGAGAAATGTAATCAGTCGAATGACCAAATGTGTTAAGTTAGTTCTTTTACCGTGAATTGAATCATGTATTATTAATTGCACATTACACTTACGGAGGAGTCAGGTTCACTAATTACTCAAGTCAATCTTTGCAGATAAACAGATTGAACTAACAGCTATGTGTGAAGGGGTGGGTGTGGGGGAGGGAGAGATAGACCGAGGTGAGAATGACATTCACTTTTTTCTTTCTATTCGTGTCATTAACTTCAAAGCGACGAAGTGTAAATTTGACGAAGAACCAGGCGCAGGGCGTCAGATTTGCATTAATTAGGGTCAGGTGAAGTAAGGACGTGGTACGCCCCCCCCCCCACCCTCCAACGGTAATCAAAAACAAAAGTGAATGAAAAGGATTTTGAAAAAAAAACAAAATCTTATATCAGCGTATCCCCCCTCCCCCTCTTGTTGACTCCCTATAAATTGACTGAAATGGATTCTAAGTCTAATTTGCACCCGAGTGGCCGGGCAGGTCTGTACGTTACCCTCAATCAGACCCGACCATGGGGGGGCTCTGGCGAATATCATCCATCAAGGTGACAAGGGAAGACAATCGCCACGGAAAATAACTTCACACTGTGTGCGTGTGCGTGCGTGAGTGTTATTGCGCATGTGTGTTACATTTAAGGGAAAAAAAAACATGAACTAGAAATGTTTGTTTCATGATTGAAAATAGAAACGGCTGTGTGCGCGTGTGTAAAAGGGGGCGGGGGTGGTGAGTGAGGAAGAACAGGTCATCACTAATCATTTGGTGCTTCAAACATAGCGAGCGATATGATTAGTTCAGTACTCACACGGCTGTAGAGACTGGACAGACAAACCACACGGACAAAACGAGAAGTTAGACAGGCAGGCCAGTGGCTAGACGGTGGGGTGTGGTACAAGTGTTCAAGAGATTTGGTGACTGAGATAGAGTCACCCAGTGAACAGATCCACCGACAGACCATGGCTTACATGTATTATCAGCTCTGTTGGTAGTACTCGATTACCCGAGCTACGTGCAATTGTAGTGTTGTAACGTGAGAACAGTTCCCCTAGCTCAGGGTACATATATCGGTGTTGTTCCTTTTATCTATTGGTTCTAGGGAAACAATACATTTCATCACCGAGTAAGTGACTTAAAACAAATGGCAACGCCCCTGTAAGGATGAGATGAAACCTTCTCAGATCCTATAAACCACTAATGTGACAGTTGTTATAGGGTGCCCTTCTTTTCATCTCCACCAGAGCTGATAGTACAATGGCCATGGAGGCATCACGGGAAATATAGCGGGGACTTTAACCAAGTCCTGAAGTATCCATTGGTCCTCTCCGGACATCGAACCACGGTCGACAGTCGAGCGCTCTTATCAGTCCCCACTATAAAACAAATGGTATCTTGTATTACTTGTCTATTTGCAAGGTATTCATAAACTGTTAACAACTGAAACTGTTTTCATTTTAATCTACAATGTCACCAACCGCAAGTCCGTTTTTAGATCTAAACACATTCAGATTGCAACAAGCATCGGTCTTCAACTTGATTTAATGCTTTTGAGTTAAGAAACAAAAAAATTAAATTGTAACAAAAAAAAATATTGATGAAAATATTTCTTTCAAAAGAAATTAAAAAAAACAAAAAATCGACCAGCACACAAACAAAAATACAGAAATCGACTTAATGAACAGGGGAAAAAAAAGGGTTTTCCCGATGGCTTGATGGCTGACATAAACAGAAAGTGGCCAGTTTTCTAACTTCTTGTCACGGGAAACGATGAAATCATTCATGAAATGGCAAGAGGGAAAAAAAATTAATTGAACAGTGGAAGACGGGAAAAAAACAAGCATGGCGTCGATTTATTACTTCGGGTTTAAATACGTGGAGCAACGGAACAAAAGGGAAGAGAACTTAAGGGGGGAGGGGGGTTAGGGGGGGGGGAGGGGTGCATTTTTTTTATTACAATTATTTCTGAATATTTTTGTTGATGAAAGAAATTTTGATAATAAAAAGCACGGAGTTTGTAATTTGACAGTCAATGTTTAAATGACAAAATGAAGCAGATACTTATGGTACATTACTGAGGAGATTTACAGACCCGTTTCATTCAGGTGCAATCGGGTCGACCTACTTTGCATGTGACACAATTAAAAGTAACAGAACTGTTCCATTATCATGGGGTTGCCGGGACAAGAGCATAGGAAATGTTAGGACGACCTTACTTAAAAAAAAAATATAGCTATAAATGTGGTGGTGTGACACATTCAGACAGACATATAGATAGAAGACAGGTAGATAAATAGACAGACAGGCAGGTAGATAAATAGATAGATAGATACATAGAAAGACAGACAGGTAGATAGATAAATAGATAGACAGACAGACAGATAAATAGATAAATAGATAGACAGGTAGATAGATTGATAGATAGATACATAGAAAGACATACAGATAGATAGATAGATAGATAGATAGATAGATAGATAGATAGATAGATAGATAGATAGATAGATAGATAGATAGATAGATAGATAAAGAAACTTACCTGAGATCCATGCTTACTTTTTCCTCATTTAGGCACTGTGGAAGATAAAATGTTTACACATGTATAGTCATGACCAAAATGTATAATATTGTCAAGAATAGATCACATTATATATCACATTATAGATCACATTTTATATGTGAGTCTTATTAACCATTCATAGAATACCAAAATAAAATCAAAGTAAACCAATACTTGCAAGAATGTTAACATTATAACGTATTTGATGAGGCATTCAATGCTTGTCATAAACTGTCTTTTGAGATAAAGTATATGTGTAAATACGGCCATATTAAGAATTGTGTGCTCTTCGACCCACTGAAATGGGAGGGGGTTACACAACAATCTTGGATGCAATGTGCCGCCATGCTGCGTGTCTCAACGATAGGTTCATGTACCGAGAGGCCAGGGCTGATTGGTTGACCTCCTGCACGGACAACTCTTGTTCTCTCTTTGTGTATCCTACTATAAACAACTCTGGTGTTTGTGTCCCCTGGAGAGTCCAGTACAAATACATCATAATCTATTCCTTAAATCGCATTAAAGATACGACCTGTTCCGTTTCTCTGGATAGACTTGGCCGACTCTGAGTCAGAAAACATGCACAGGGCAGGACTCTCGCAGGCTAGCTCACCCCCCCCCCCCGCCGCATACGCCGACTTTACAGTGTGTAATTACTGACGAGTAGCAACCACAGGCATTCAATTTAAAAAAAATAAAACAAGGAATTAATCCGAACGTTAACGAGGACACGGTTTTTTTTCCAGAAATATTTCACTGTGAAGATGTCTGTCGCTCTTTATCGCCACGTTTGATTTTGTTGTTATATCCAAAACATTTCATATTTATAATCAATTTGATGTTAAAGGTAAAGCGCTCCGTTTTTGGAAATCAATAAAATTTAAGATAACACCATCTGGTCCTAGAAAAAACATATTATGTATTGTGAACCATATCAGCGGTATTTTTAGATTTGATCCAGATAATAAAACCAGAGGTTAACGGTGAGATTTTCATTAGATCAGTGGCTGTCAAAAATTATTTAAAAAAAAAAAATAAAGTTTCTAAATCTACAAAGTAAAAAAAGGGGGAAATCTTTATTTACAAATAATGAAATTATTATTCTCTTTCTTTCATCACAGTTTTATGTGTAAAGGGGGGGGGGGGAATGAGCGAATAAAGCAGCACTGGTGGTGGGTCGTGGAACCGAAGCCGTTGTTTGTCTTAGTGGGGCGCAAGGCGTCCATCTTTTGAGAGCCACTGCATTAAAAGAAAAAAAAAAACTTAACGGAAACCATTGGATGCATCGATTCAGTGACTACAACGACAAGACACTTTTTGATTCATAGGTTCAGACACACACACACATACACACACAATATCTGACTTGATCATCTATAAATACTTTCTGCAGTCATTTACTAATTCATGCATGTTGCCTTGACTCCCGTGTTGTGTGACTTAATGACAAGACGAGACACACACCGGTGTCTCTAATCTATCTGGTTATGATTGAAGCGCTTACAGGATGTAATCAACGCTCAACTTGAAGAGCTTACATCAAGCAAATCAATGCATTTGATGAGGCACGTACGTATTGATCAGACAAACCGTCCCCTTACCCAGGTAAAGCGTCTCTCCACCTTGCACTTTATAGCAGGAGACCGTTATGTGCCCTCCTCCATCCCATGTCTCCTGAGATGATGGAAGGTGCTTGTGACCTTCGACACAGAGATGAACTTACTTCTTCCATCGACACGACCTAAACCTAAAACACGATACTCTGTGGCAGTACCATTCTGAGACTTTTAAACTGTGGGGTTAAACCGCTGACTTTGTTTGATGCTTATAATAAAATTGCATGAACTTTTTTTTATACTTCAATCAATTTATGTTTAAACAGTATAGAGGACTCTCGGATATCCGGCCGCATCTGGCGGAACAACAGACATGCCGGATAGACAAGTGCTCTATTTTTGTGCCCGGCACAGGCCTTTTAAACAACCTGTTTATGACCAAATCTATAAGTTATTCCTTAATTAATAACAGATATTTTGTATTTGAACTAGGCCGGATAACAAAGAGCCTATTGTACATTGATCTACACGGATATGTTATTGTTTGTTTGTTTTTATAAGGCTGTGAAAATGTGATAATTTAAAAAAAAAACAGATTAAAAAATAATCTAATAACATTTGTTCCCACTTGCCGGTGCTGCTTAATTTATTACAGATGGCACTGTCAGGTACCCCCCCCTACCTGCCAACTGCAAAGCTGAGCTCAAACGATGCTGGTGTTCAATGAGGCTGATAATGACGCATGTTGCATTTAGGTAAGAGGTTTATTTATGAATTATAAAAAAAAAAGTTCTTTTATTAGTCAAATAAATGCGCCATGGTTGCCAGATAATTTATGCACGGTACACTTAAGAAAGAAAGAAAAAAATGTGTGGGAAGAGGGAGGAGAGAGGGGGGGGGGTGAACATGAGAATGCCATCTTTTCACTATCCCTAAACGTTGATAACGCGATGTGATATATTCATGTATCCCAGTTATTTTTTTTTTTTACAGCGGGTTGGAATTGATTATTTTTATGACTCGACACAACATTTACCTCCCTTGATTGTATTCAACAAATTATTGAAACTAAACAAAGCACGGTTTGCGTCTTTGAAAAGACATTTTTGGATGTACAATGTGTACATCTGGTACGTTGTTAAAGTTCACGTTACTGAGAGACGTACTAATACTATTTGAACGCATTGATCAATATTTAAAAAAAAAAAATAGAATTGATCATTTGTAGAGATGCATCGTTTTAGCCACTGGCTAATTAAAGGTCTGGCTGGGAGAAAATTGAAGGGGGAGGGGAAAAAAAAACCAGAGAACGATCCAATGATAGATCAGGGGGAGAGAAACAAAGTTTAGAGAAATAAAGTGCCAGAGATCTAGAGTTATCCCAGTAAAGGGCAACAATCGAGGACTGAAGAGACAAAGACGAATAGGTAGGAATGAACAATTCTTTTCAATCTCACGGGGTTTTTTTTCATTTTCTTTCCTTCCCATTCCTTCCTTCCTTCCCACAATTAGAAAAACTCGGGGAGGGGGGGGTGGTATCGATCGATTACAATAGATGTGAACATTTTGTTCACTAATTTCCTTTGTGCTGGTGAAGATTGAGGACCGGCCGTATGGAGAGTGTTAAACATTGGCTCCCTCCCTACACCCACACCCCCTTCGCCTAATGATAATTTTAAGCCCCCCCCCACCCCACCCGCGAGCTGTATCTCCCACATAAGTTGAACTCCAATGAGAGAATGATTGTAGAAAACACAAAGATTGAACTGATTGGATCAACGGGCTCAGCCACGTGACACTTGCCTGTTTCATTTTAAAACTTGCTGACCCCCCCCTCCCCCAATTGGACCCATACATTTACATTCAGGACTTCCAGATGCTAGTTGGCTATTTAATAAATGTAATTTGATCGTGTACCTCACACTCAAGACATGTAGATGTTGGCTGAGGAGCAGCACATTTCACATTCAGGACTTCTTTCTTGATGCTAGAGTTACTCAACTTCTGTATCATCTCTTAAGACATTTTTTTCAGGCTGGTGATTTTCTATAACCGTGGAAACAAAAGTCCAAACAAAATTGACACAAACTTATCAATAGCTGCATGCATTGCACACATTTTGTCTATCTACATGTGGTGTCCTGTCTATCTACATGTGGTGCCCTGTCTTTCTACATGTGGTGCCCTGTCTATCTACATGTGGTGCCCTGTCTATCTACAGGTGGTGCCCTGTCTATCTACATGTGGTGTCCTGTCTATCTACATGTGGTGCCCTGTCTATCTACATGTTGTGCCCTGTCTATCTACATGTGGTGTCCTGTCTTTCTACATGTGGTGCCCTGTCTATCTACATGTGGTGTCCTGTCTATCTACATGTGGTGCCCTGTCTTTCTACATGTGGTGTCCTGTCTTATTGTTCTATTTAATGTCCAACAAATTTAACTGTGATGTCCTGTCAAACTACCCGTTGATGTCCTATGTACCCGTTGATGTCCTATGTACCCGTTGATGTCCTATCTACCCGTTGATGTCCTATCTACCCGTTGATGTCCTATCTACCCGTCGATGTACTATCTACCCGTTGATGTCATATCTACCCGTTGATGTACTATCTACCCGTTGATGTCCTATCTACCCGTTGATGTCACTATCTACCCGTTGATGTACTATCTACCTGTTGATGTCCTATCTACCTGCGATTGCCTATCTATCTGTGACGTCATTTTGTTGTATCTACCTGTGGTATCCTATCTACCTGTGATGTCCCGTCTACCTGTGATGTCCCTGTGAGAATGGGTTATCATTTTTCACCCTAAAATCCACTTTCGGGACATTATTTATTGTTATAAATTGTTTTTTATTTTTTTTTTTTTTGCACTTAGAACCTCTCCACCGACAGAGCCGCATTGGTTGCCATGGGGATGCAGGCACCACGGAGGACGTCGGAAGTTGGTCTCACGTTGGATCGAACCCGCCTACTGCAACAAGCTGACTGGACCCACGGCCAAGAAGCCACCTATTCACCGATCACAAATGCCGAATTTTTTTTTTTAACTATATAGTTTTTAAATTAGTGACAACTTTCAATCATCCAAATGACAATCCCGACAATGTCACACAATTAGCCGACTTTTAATACGTCAACAGATGCACACAACAACGTTTTAATCATCATCATCACCACCTTCAGCAACCGCACGTCGCCATCAACAGGAGATGTCCACATCATCTCGATGATGAATCAAGATGTCAAACGGTAAAAAAAAAAAGAGAAGAAAAAAAAATTAAATAAATAAATCATCACAGCAGATTGCTTTAAAAACCTGCTGTATGACTGAATTTAAAAATCAATATTTTGAACATTCAAAAAAAAAAAAAAAAACTTTAAAAAAAAAAAAAAAAAAAAAAAAAATTGCTCTCAAGTCCGGCAGCCTTTATCCTGGACCGTTGAGCTGGTTACCACGGCAACCATGGCGACCAACCGCGAGACCCGGTGGTACACTGCAGTCTATCATCAATGGAGCTCGAAACTCTTTTCACAAACGCTTTCGTCAAATTAATTTCTTTTAATAATAATAAAAAAAAATGTTACTTAAAGTCCCGCGGTGCTAAATCTTTTTAATCCATAAATTCCTTCAGTGCTGCATAAACGCGATGATGTTTTATATACACACACGCACACACACACACACACACACACACAAATAATAAAAAAAATAACAAAAAAAATCAACAAAAAATAAAATAAAATTGCATGAACTAAAACGATGTTTGTTTTTTATCATTCCCTCCCTCATTAGCAAACATGTCGGCCAGATTAAATGGGAGGAGAGGGGACGGGTGTGGGGGGGGGGGCTAAAATTGTAAGAATAACGAACAGGTGGGGGGGGGGGGAGACAGCATAAATATTGTCCTTTTATTTTTTAATCACTGAAAGCTGCGCACGTTGTAAAAATAAATTAATGGGACTAAACTGGGTCATTCAAAGCGGGAAGTTCCCTCCCCTCATCCCGCTCTACTACCTCGACATTCTATAGGACAGCGGAGTGAGCCGATTAAGGAAGGACAGGGTCTTTAACGGTTGCAGTGTGAGTCGTTGATGGAGATTGACTGGGGAACACACACACAAACACACACACACACACACACACACACACACACACAAACACACAAACACACAAAGGTTTGTCTATTGGACTGTTGTACATGCTTAAAGGAAGATTGGCTTTAATTAGATGGGTCTGTGCACACACACGCGCGCACACACACGCGCGCACACACACGCGCGCACACACACACACACACACACATGCGCGCATACACACGCACACACTGGCTGGTTGCTGGAATGAACAGTTTTAGACTACTCACACATGACAGTTGCATGCAGAAGGAAAAAAAAAATTAATCAGCAACTCAACAGCCTTGACCTTGACGAGCGGACATTTTTTGTGCAGATTTCATACTGTCGCGGCAGAGGTTGATACAAACTTAAAAACTCACCAAGCTAGCCAAATCTACCTTCAAATATCGACTAAAATGTGTCTGGTTCCATAACATCGTTTTCTAACATTTGTTTAAACATATTTTAACACAAGCGAAATACATCCGCGTTGGGGCGGAGGGTTACTGAAGAATAGGGGGAAGAAAAAAATAGTCCTTGTAAAGTGAGATAAAATATTTTTTTTTAAATGTATAAGTATAGATAGTAATTTGTTACGTTTCTGGGATGATGGGACGTAGGTAATTCATAATATTTTATTAATCACGCAGGGGAGAGTTGATGTGATGACTCAGCATTGGCCTTGACCGTAATTGTAGTAATACAAGGTGACAGGGTCAGTCTGTGAGGATCAGGGGTATCTGCACACGGATAACTTGATCGATGACAGCTGGTATAATCCTAACCTTAATCACAACAGAATGTGTACATGGATTTGAACAAGCTATTTCCATTCTATAGTGTACCTGTAGCATGGTGTGCATTCTATAGTGTACCTGTAGCATGGTGTGCATTCTATAGTGTACCTGTAGCAAGCTGTACATTCTATAGTGTACCTGTAGCAAGCTGTAATTCTATAGTGTACCTGTAGCAAGCTGTACATTCTATAGTGTACCTGTAGCAAGTTGTACATTCTATAGTGTACCTGTAGCTAGCTGTACATTCTATAGTGTACCTGTAGCAAGCTGTACATTCTATAGTGTACCTGTAGCAAGTTGTACATTCTATAGTGTACCTGTAGCTAGCTGTACATTCTATAGTGTACCTGTAGCTACTTGTACAGCCGAAAATATTAACTTTCGTGAGTCCATTTTGCGAAATGTTCAGACGATATACGCGACTGATGACGAGGTGGTGGTCAAGAGGTTTTTGACGGATGGAGAACTGAAGTGACGTCAGTCCACTTAGGACCTGCAGGTAATGTGATATGTCAAGGCGGCCATAATGGCGTAGGTCACTGCAGTTTAAGAACGCGCGTACATATAGCGAGGTCCCCCCAATAAGCGAGAATGGTACTATTACATAATGGTACTATTACATAATGGTAATATTACATAATGGTAATATTAAAGGATGGTACTATTACATAATGGTAATATTAAAGAATGGTAATATTAAAGAATGGTAATATTAAAGAATGGTACTATTACATAATGATACGATTACATAATGGTACTATTAAAGAATGGTAATATTACATAATGGTACTATTACATAATGGTACTATTACATAATGGTAATATTAAAGAATGGTAATATTAAAGAATGGTAATATTAAAGAATGGTAATATTAAAGAATGGTACTATTACATAATGGTTCTATTACATAATGGTACTATTACATAATGGTAATATTACAGCGTGAAATGGGTGTCAATTTGTCGATCTAATTTTTTAAGTGGACGTGATATTCAACTCGCTGTTTCTTCTGATTTTGTCGTAAGTAACTGAGTTTCTCTGATTCAATATTTACATACATAGCGCAACCCCCCCCCCCAGCCGACTTTGCTTCTCCCAGTTTAAAGTCAGGTAACCATTTAAAACTGGGTGGACTTTTACCATGACCTGAAAAGAATCAGAAACAGATAATAAACGGAACTGTCCTGAAACAAGGACATAGAAATAAAGAAACACTGGGACGTAGAGAAACAGTTAAAGTTGAATTAAAACGTTTGAAAACGCATGTGTGTTTTGCCATATTTAGTTGAAGTCACACCACACGGGAGACTGGCAAACGGGCTGCCCTCTGACCTCCTGAAATCAAACAGACCAGACTAATGATGAATAAGACCAGTCTCTAATTACAAAATATCTAAAAAAAAAAAAATCAGAACTAGAGATCGCTTGTATTGATTTTGATTCCCCCCGGTGTAAATGATTAATTAAATTAAGATTATTTAACAGGATATTGATTGCGAGGTACAATGAGTGGGGGGGGGGGGGTCGGAGATTTGTACAAGATGGCGAGCACAGGCTGGAAGATGGACGATTTGACCGGAAATAAATTTCACCTGGTCTCATAGCTGGCGTTGACTCTCCGCCATGATCGGTCAAGAGGAACGATATTTCCCTTTATTAGCCGTAGTCTGTGTGGGGTAATGGGACTTTGACCGTGAAACTTTGGATGTGAATTACAATTTCAGTGAGCAACACATAACGGAACACGTCGGACTTTCAAACCAAACGTGTGAGCGCTTTGTTGTGATGTGAGTGTGCGCCATAACACCCGGTTAGTTCGTTTCATATTTCACCTAATCCATTCACCTGAGCCGTTCGTTGCCCTGCCAAAAAAGCCAGACTAGGATGAAAGAGTAGATCTATAATAACAAAATACCTAATTTAAAAAAAAAATACACGGCAAAGAGGAATTAAAAAATCAAAAAAAAAAAGCTTACAAGAGATGCAGAGAATCAAAAAACCCTAGTCCCACACAATACCAAACAGAAATGTTAGCTGCTGTTATACTAGAACACTGTGCAAGATTCACCAGAAAACAAACTGTTCAATTCGTACGTCCTGGCAACAATATCCGATATCATTGGGATGACGCTGGTTAACATAAATAGTGAAACTGACCTATTAACAAACTGAATCAACTCAATCAACGAAAGTAAACATCAAACTCAAACACCATCCTGCACATCTGATTCCATGAAACTTACACAAACAAACAAACGCACACACAAACTCAGACATATTATAATATGCAACCATTTAAAACTAATTCTGGGTTTAAAAAAAAAAAAAATCATGCACACTATAACAAACAACTACAATACGCGTCTGATGCCTTAAAAAACATTCACAATAAGATATCTTAATATCCATCTACTGACCCCACAATAAAAGACTACAGCACGCATCTATCGCCACTAAAAACGTTCACAACGTAAAAACAACAACTATAATACGCGTCTATTGGTCCTGGAGAAAGTCTGAAGTTCTCGGGGTCACCTTAATACATTCCAAAGCTAAGCGTCGGGGTAAATACGAGTCTTACATTGCCCTTTGCCAAAGATTTCAGACCCGTCGAGCCGGGGCTTCTACCCTGCTATCATCTCCCTTGTCAAAACAAACGGGAGAGGGGGTTAAAAACGAGAATTTGCGCCTCCGCTATGGAGCCGACCCCGCCAATTCTCGCGGAATGACTGGGGAACCGGTTAAGACCTTTAAGGGGAGCCAACCCATCCGTTTATTTCAGAATGTATGTCATTTCTAGGTAAACATTTTTGAGGGCAGCACCCCCCCCCACGCGGGCCGAGGTTGAAAGGGCGTTCAGACACCCCGGATGTTGCGGGGACAAAATCTCCACTCGATGATTATTTGCTTCCAATTGGTCAGTGGCGAAGGTAGAACTTTCGCTTCGCTGGACGGCGAATAGGTGTTATTATGGAGAGACCGGCACTAAATACTGATCCTTGAGTGACTGATAAACATAGCCTCGTATAGAATCATTCCTCTGTCTGATGTACTTTATGTTGGTGGTTGAAACAAGAGAACATGATTCCAAGGAAAATACGTTAAGGAAAAGTAAAAATAATATCAAAATGTAATACATGTACTGATTTTTTTTTATAAGCATAATCGCTAAATATATATCTACCATCTGTACGATACAGTTATTTGAGAATGCATTAAGTGTGGAGTGAACAAAATGATGACGCGATTTGGAGGAGCTCATAAAGTGATGACGCGATTAGGTTGGCACCGCCCACCCCTAGATATTTGGTGCAACGAAATTTTATGGTTAACGGCTCCTAAGTAACTTTTAGGCTGCGACGTGCTACCAAAATACCAACCGTGCTACCAAAATACCAGCCGACAGAAAAAAATCGTTTAAGAGGCAGCTTAGCTTTAGGCTGCTGAGTTGTACACTTGACAGACGTCAGATGTCATTTGTACTCCTCCTGAGTCTAATGTAGTCATGCCATGTTTCTTACTATGTTGAGCTTTACACAATATGTATAATTTAACTTATTTGATATGTTGTTGAACTTCGTGTTCAGTCGCTTCATCGTCTCTCGTCTGCCAGTATTCAACATCCTAGTTAATTGTCATTATCAACATTAAATATAACACGTCAAACAGAGCAACCACGAGTTCTCAATATGGCGTATTGTTGAATGTTATACATCAAGTACGATTATACAAGTATGTTATACACTGACGTTGCTAAACAGTGTCCATCCAGAACTAAAGTTGTTGTCCAGTGTCAACCAATAATTTAAGTTGCTTTTCAGTGTCCACCATAATCTTAGAACCATGTCTGGAATGTGGGAAGCTCGTCTCAACATTTGGCACTGAATTTTGCCCATCTCCTCAGGGCGGTCAAGTCCAGTTTATGGGTTCACAGCCAGCCTTTATCTCCACAGTCCTGGGGCCAATAACCAGATAGACAGTTGCACAATGAGTTGGCCCAAACATATGATACGAAATGTACACAATATGGTGTGTATTTTTTTTTTAAAGAATTCCAACATCATGGAATACGAGACCACTGGCTGTAAACAATTTAAATTGGTGTGAAAAAAAAATAGCACTGTATGTATTTATATATGTGTTAATCTGTGTGAGTGTGTGTGTGTGTGTGTGCTAATAAAACTAAACTATAAAAAGATCAATTCACTGACCAGGTTACAGGGGCCTAACTCTGAGACCTATTCCAGACAGACTGACCACCTCGCCCTCTCCTAGCATGTACTGACCCCCACCCCCCCCCAACACCTCACAATTCTTCTATCACCGGATCTCCGTGTAAGTGAGGCTGCAATGTATCTCTGTATCAACTAAGTAGATTTGTACTGACAGATGAGACTGGACGTATTAGAGCCCAAATATTTCCTTCCATTGTCGAGGAGGGTACAGGATTGTAGTTACTTTTTTCTTTTATTTGTTGACTGTGTCCCAGTGATCGATGGTGAGAGCGACAAGTGGGATTTAAATTGATCATCTTTCCAATCAATGCCATTAACTCTCTCTCTCTCTTCTCTCTCCTTCCTCCCCCCCCCCACCCCGAGCCCTCATACATCGATACAAACACACACACATAATCAAAATGTACCAGGGCTGATTGCCGCACTTGATGGATTGCTTAATACTGGATAATACCCAGCGGTCACGGTGAAGCCCGGGGGAGGGGGGACTGTACTCCGGACCATGATGTAGTAGCGAGCCATTTTCTAGATGAATATAGGTAGGTACAGACTGACCAGATGGGGCATACACATTGATAGAATATATTGACAGAATGTAGGTACAGACTGACCAAAGTATAACGGAAATATAACGGTAAATAAAGGGTAAATATGTGCTGCTCATGTACAGGTGACGACTAGAATAACATGAATGAGAGGGTTAACAGGCATCCGTTACGATTCACGTAACTGACGTCATTCTAGCCCATCATAGGAGAGAGGGGGGGGGGTGGGGGGCTAAATAAAATGTGACGTGTGTCTATTTCAGTAGAGTCATGTATTCAGTGCAAGTAGCATACACATACCCAGAACAAATATAACCCATGTGTTCATTACGTACACAATATATGTACTCATTGCAAGTATAACCCATGTGTTCATTACGTACACAATACATGTACTCATTGCAAGTATAACCCATGTGTTCATTACGTACACAATATATGTACTCATTGCAAGTATAACCCATGTGTTCATTACGTACACAATATATGTACTCATTGCAAGTATAACCCATGTGTTCATTACGTACACAATACATGTACCCATTGCAAGTATAACCCATGTGTACAGTATGTATACAATACAAGTTACCAATATAACCCGCGTACATTGTACTTATTGTGTACAGCACGTGACCATGCTCGACTCTCACAATGTAAAAAAATGCCTTACATGATTGAGTGGTCAATGGAGCGAGACGAAACTCAAGTTCTGATGACATAAGATCAAACAAAGCCGCTCAAACTCTGCTCCATCCATCAGTCACACACTGACTTTACAGCGAGCTCCAGATGGATACCAGGTCACGCGCTAGTGATAACCGCCAGCCGAATGTCACCGAGGCCGTCCAGCCCAACACTTTCTCCATCTACCGCAGTTACCGGTCGGAGGGTACCGGCTAGCCGGACACAGCAGCACCCGTCATGTACGGTTGGCACACGTGAAAATGTCAACAGGCCCGTAACACCATGCAAAGGTTCAAAGAGAGGTGCGTGTATTGGATTGTCTGTATCAATTCATGTTTCAAAGCAAATTTTCTAAACCGAGGGCCAGAACATGTTATTAAATCTTATCACAAGTGTCGGGCGAAATGGAGATGATAGTTTTGTTGTTGTTTTAATGAAATAATATAAATTAAATGTGAACGTCAATCAAACAGCCTAACGAGCCGGACGTGGCTCCCGGGCAATTATTCGCCCGTGTCTCAGGCTTTTAGTCAGTTTTACACTCTTAAGCCGATGACTGTGACCAGCAAGCTATTTAATATTCGAGAGACAACTACAAGTAAAGGATGAGCTCCCCCTTTTTTTTAACGCAGTGGCTTCGAATACGACCGGGTGTGTTTCGTATTTTTTTTTTCCGAGACACGACCAGCAAACTTTGATGACGTCAGTAAACAGATAGAACTCTTATGATTTAAAGTTATTTTCTTTTCGCGGGAAAGAGCAATTTTTTCTAGTTATACATTAAAATTACATTTTTGAATGTGTGTTCTGCTAGCACAATGTTTAAGCTGTTTGGACGCCACTCATTTTTATGCTGACTATACCTTCAGGTTCGATTCCTCCCAGAAACATAACTTTTTTTATTGTGTTTTTTTTTTCAGAATGTATCCTTTTAGTTGTTTTAATGAAAATTAACTAACTAGATACCTTGACATTTTTTTTTAATTGAAATAATTTATATTTTAGGATGTTGTAAAAAAAAAGAAACAACAACTAATTAGGTTTTTTTAACTATTTCATAACTTAAAAAAGAAATATTTTGAAAATATGTATCAAAGCTGAACACAGAGGCGTAACAATTTTAAGGGAGGGGGGGGTCCAAAATCGAAAGTCCCGCCGGGCTCCAGCTTGAGGGAGACCCCAAAATTATTTTTTACATTAAATATTTAGTACATAATCTCATGTCATGGTATCGAATGTCAAAATGCAAGGCCCCCAAATCCTAGGTTCGGCAATGGCTTTACAATAGTTTATCTTCCTGCAAAGGCTTTGCAGTGTATAGCTAGTCCTAAGGCTAAATATTACATAACTTTTCCTTACCATCATTTTTGCGTCACACTTTAAAAAATTCAGAGAAACCTACATATTTCAAATTTACTAAATGATAATACGATTAAGAAACGAAAATAGAGGGGATGGGGAAGCATTTATATCCGAGAATCGAACCAAATACTGACAGAGACGAATTAACGAGTGTTAGCTTTCTGGGGGGGGGGGGGGGGGTACGATAGATACTAATTTAGCGCATAATTTTTTGTTTTATTCGTCCGACTTTATTAGGCTTGGGCAGACCCGAAAAAAAGCACATCTTTACTCTTAGTCTTAGACATATATGCTGACAACTAAAATATATAATTCAAAGCCGTATTTATTTAACAAAAAATATAAAAATATCTCCGATTATTAACAGCCAATGACTTTATTTATTAGGCTTGGACAGACCCGGAAAAAATTAAAGCCAAATATAAAAATATCTCCGATTATTAACAGCAAATGACGTCATCAAAGTCTGCAGTAAATAAAGAGTTCTCATTCATTCTGTTTACTGACGTCATCAAAGTTTGTTGGTCGTGTCTCGGAAAAAAAAAGTACGTAACACACCCGGTCGTATTCGAAGCCACGGCATTTTTTTAATTTATCCAATGACCAGCGAATTGAACATCAAACACGGCTCGGTGTGGTGAAACCGTCACCCCTACACTCCTACTATTCCACCGCCACTCACGAGTCACGGTTGAGAGAGAGAAGAAACAAACACAAAGACAAAACAAACGTTGTAACAATGAAGTGAAACTACAAACACCTGAATGTGAAACAACACACGCGCACACACACACACACACACACACCAAACACCCACGTTGTGTGTGTGACAGAAAACAACACTGATACAATACATAGTTTAACAATGTCTACTAGGAGATCACAGAAGACAGTTGACATTATAGACTGACAAAGGCGAACTCAAAAAGATGTCACATGTGACAGTGCACACTGAGTTGACAATGGTGTTTGCGTGCACATGACCATCACAAAGGTAGGGGAGTATTGTTAGGGGGGGGGGACGAATGAGTCAACATCAACCCAATCGCTCAACTTCAACAAATGTTGGTCCTATGTAAGACAATAAGTGATCAGTGGTGAAACTGGAACACAAAAATTGATGACGACATCTTCACACCACACACGTATCATACAAGTGAACAGAGCCGTTCTCTACTACATCCTTAGAAATGTTCACACACAAATGACACTGCTCTATGTAAAACGATGAACAGTGTCGACTTAACGTCAAAGACCACCGCTTCAAGAGATGACTGACATGAATCCCGTTTTTTGTTTTTTTAAGTTTTATCCATGCATGTTATCCAATAACTGGTTTCGTTTCCCCTTGCATTCTTGCATGGCTTCATGTTGTTGTATGATGAAACACTGACAAGATTTTGTATTTACTGCGAGATTTAAAATAGGTTAGTGAGAATATAGGACCACGGACTCCCTTCGATGTATCTTTTATTCAGCTTCTATTTATTTCGTAATCTTAATACTTATCTTAATGTTTCTAAAGAAACTTGTCGGAGCTATATATTTTTTGGTTATTTTGTGATACGACTAAGCCTGTCCTAAATCTCGTCACTTGATCTGTATCTGTGTCACCCCCCCCCCCACTGCACACTAAATCTACATAACACCCATATCATACACTCAACGCCACAATCTGTATCACTTTGACCAAATCAACTTAAGTTATTGTCTGGTTACAACTGTCCACTGTGTCTGCCCATTCCATTCAGGTATATGTAAGGAAGGGATGATAGTGGTGATGTTATATTTTATCCCTACATCCAAGTCGTTAACCACTGAAAAAAAAGATTAAAATTGTTGGGGGGGGGGGGGGATGATCGGTCTCACAACGGCGCCAGGTTCCGTTAAGTTTTTTTTCTTCTTCATTTTCCACAGCAACCAGTGAGGACCACAGTGGTGAAAAGCCACTTTGAGTGTGGCTGACAGTATATTGAGACCACAGTGGTGAAAAGCCATTTTGAGTGTGGCTGACAGTATATTGAGATCACACATTAGTTCAATTTAACATACAGTCCAATAGGCAAGTACACGTTCAACGGATGTACACAAGTACATGTACAATGGATGTATACAACAAGTACACGTTCAATAGACGTGCACTAGTACATGTATAATGGATGAACACAATGACAAGTACAATGGATATACACAAGTACACGTACAATGGATGTACACAAGTGCACGTACAAGGGATGTACACAAGTACACGTACAAAGGATGTACACAAGTGCACGTACAAAGGATGTACACATATCATGGAAACTGAAAAAATAAACAAAATGTACAGGCAGCGTATGTATTTATTTCCTTAATAGAACATTCCAAGACGTAACACTGACATCCTACAGAGCTGCTGTATAAACTTTAAAAAAAAAAACGAATCGAGGCACATGTTTAAATCAACAGCATAATGTATCACTCACGAATTACCCCCCAAGTGTTAAAATGTAAATCTATTGCAGACCTTCGAGAAAATTTGATTCTTCAGTCCCCTCCCCTCTCCATTAAACTGGGTCACTTGGGTGATGCCATCTGGCCTGATCGGTCAGCAATCGACGCTGGACTTTTTATGTACCCGGTCATTTGTCAGCCACTTTGACCAGAGTACAGACGTCGCCACTCGCCAACAACATTCAGCTCAAGTTTAGAATAAGACACAAACACCTGCTACTGCCACTGGACGGTGTGGACACAGATTAATTGGTTCACTTGTAAACTGTGAGTACCTACAGCAATACAGATAATATTTCGACCAGACCAAAGCAATGATTCACACTCGCCCCAAAAATGATTTTAAAACGCAATACATGAAGATTTTTTTTTAGTGATTTAATGATTTGATACATACATGTAAAGCTTTAAAAAATACATGACAAATGATTCGATTCGTAGACAACAAAGTGGTTTGATTCTTAGACGACAAGTGATTTGGATCGTACACAACCAATGAATTGATTAACACCGGTGAACTTCTAACAAAACAGCGGAACTAAAGGTGACTGAGTATATCAGTGGAAGAACAAAACACAATCTGATGGAGACATTTATGTATGTGTACATACACATGAAGTACGGGTGTGTCTGTGTGTACATACACATGAAGTACGGGTATGTCTGTGTGTACATACACATGAAGTACGGGTATGTCTGTGTGTACATACACATGAAGTACAGGTGGGTATGTGTGTCCACATTAGTGGATGGTTAAAAAAAAAGCTCAATAAACTGGCAAATAAAAGTGAAGCAGTTCAAAAACCTTCATCAATAATCCAATATATTGATTCACTGTGGCTTAACGTCCAACGGCTGCGCTCAACGGCGGAACAAGATGACCGGTGAGGCGAAATTGGGGGGTCGGAAAGAGGGAGAGAGAAAAAAAGAGCAAAAAATCCATTGAGCTAAACGAGCGGCTGCCGGTAGTGGGTTGTTGTTTTTTTTCTAAACGTACCCAAGGGAGAAAACACGAAACGGCCTCGCCGTAATCTTTATTATAATGAGTTATCTCCTACTAGAGTGTTGTGCAGCTGTGGGAGAAGAACTCTTGGAAAACTGTTCATACATAATACAAGAATAAATCCGCGGATAATAATAATAAAAAAAAAATAATTAGTTCTATATTTTGCAATCATTATATAATTTTAAACATAAAGTAGTTTGAGAAAAAAAGCGAACTTCTTACCTACTGGAGATTTAAAATGAAAAAAAAAAAAAAGATATGATTGGATTTGCTTTAAAATGGGTGTGTACTGTTTGGTCAGTGTACTGTTTGGTCAGTGTACTATTTGGTAAGTGTACTATTTGGTCAGAGTACTGTTTGGTCAGTGTACTATTTGGTAAGTGTACTGTTTGGTCAGAATACTATTTGGTCAGTGTACTATGTGATAAGTGTACTGTTTGGTCAGAGTACTGTTTGGTCAGAGTACTGTTTGGTCAGTGTACTGTTTGCCTTTTGGTTTATTTCTATTGGGATGCTAGGTATGTGATTTATTTTATTCCCTGTGGTAAAGGTCATCTATGTGTCTAACGATGGTGTGACCAAACATACTCAAAGAAAAAAAAAATAGATACTATTATCAACGGTTGCTCACCATGAATTAGAAATGGTAAACTTAACTGACACAGACAGTGCATATATGAAGTCATGGAATCCCCGGATAATTTAGATTACACAATAAAAACATTCCAAACATGAACGTGTATATTATATGTAAATAGTTATTTGAGAAGAAACACGTATTTTTAGAATCGTACCTAGATTAATTGGTTCCATGACTTAAAAAAAAAATGTAGGAAGTGAAATGTAATGGATGATTTGACTTTTATTACCTTTTGTTTAGATTGGCCTGCCACTTTATTCCTCTCTCCCTCTCTCTCTAATAAATATATATATAAACTACGGAAGTTTTATATATGAATATGATGGCATAAAAATTATGGAGGTCAAATATGAATCTTGAATTGTGCACACTGGCATATTTTACCGAACGCAAACTTTACTTGTATGTCTTCAAATTATGCTCAAAGGAAATTAAAATTAATATTTGAAATTGGCGCCCAAGCTGCTGAGTAAAATACGGCGCGGGCGCATACACACACAAAATCGGCATACACAGCTTCAATACAATAAGAACGTAATTACAAGTTTCTACGCAAGCATATCGATAAAGTAAAAGTTACTGTTAGGGTCACACCATTTTAAATATGCACCGTTCGGATTAATACATGTCTATACTACAGTCTATCATACATGTCTATACTACAGTCTATCATACATGTCTATACTGCAGTCTATCATACATGTCTATACTACAGTCTATCATACATGTCTATACTGCAGTCTATCATACATGTCTATACTACAGTCTATCATACATGACTATACTACAGTCTATCACACATGTCTATACTACAGTCTATCATACATGTCTATACTGCAGTCTATCATACATGTCTATACTACAGTCTATCATACATGTCTATACTGCAGTCTATCATACATGTCTATACTGCAGTCTATACTGCAGTCTATCATACAGCCTTAAAACAGCGCTGCCTACATTGCAGCCACAGTATTTAAACTAAAAAAAAAACAACACAATCTGCTAGTAAAAACGGTAAACCGGGACTTACTTCCAACACAAGCTACAGATTGGATCACGTGTTCATTCCAACAAGAGAAAGAATTGTTCAACTAACAGTCTCATTATGACCCTACACACTACCCCGTCCCGTCTATAAATCTGTTCACAATTAACTTTAATCCAACTTCTCCACCCCCCCCCCCAACTCCCCAGTCTACAGCTATATAAGCTGTTTACAAAACACACGTGACCTCCAGACGAACACGGAGTGTCATCCATTGTCTGTGTACACGTGTTTTACGTGTGTGTGTGGGTTTGAACGTTCTCCCCCCAACACACAAGATGACAGAGTGTTGTGAGTGGTCATGAAAACACGAGACCCGCTGAGAGTGTTATGTATGTGAGTAATTATCTGGATGAACGAGTGTATGTATGTATGTATGTATGTGTGTGTGTGTGTGTGAGCAAGCAAGAGAAGGAAGGGAGGTGAGAGAAGTACAGCGAGATATGCGCGCGTGTGTGTGTGCGTGTGTTTTGTGATCAATGCGTTTATTGCCGACAACACCAACTGTGTGCTAACGAGATCTGTTGAGGTTAATGTGAGTGAATCGAGTAAATCAACTCACCCATCTGATCTGATGGCCAAAAAAGATCCACCACCACCCCCTTCCCCTCACCCGCAACCCTTGAAAAGTCGAAAAGATTCGGCTCTTCAGATTCAGTGGCGTTTTTCTCTAAAGTTTGTCGAGCAACATAAGACAAACTGCAATCTCCACACAAGACAAACTGCAGTCAGGACACAAGACAAACTGCAGTCAGGACACAAGACAAACTGAGTCCTGCAATAGTCTGATGACTGATACAGTCTAATAAAAATACACCTATCATCATAACATTCAACAATTACAAAATACTGAGCTATTCATAATTTGTTGGATGTGACGTAGTGAGTGAGGTAGTGAGTGAGGTAGATGTGTTGAAGGCCAATGATTCGAGTCCTGGTGACTAAGGTCTTTCGAGCCCTTTCTATGATGGCGGATGTAGAAATAGTTCAACGAAAATGTCCTAACGATGATTAATGGTTTCAAGTGGTAACAACACATTATAAATGGGATATCGCTGGACTGCACACTATAACAATGACCACACAATGGAACTGATTCATAATAACTATGGACTACACTCTACAAACAATGGCCACACAATGGAACAGATTCATGATAAGTATGGACTACACACTATAAACAATGTCCACACAAAGGTGAATTAAACATTGCACTTCACTGAGAAGTACAAAACGTAACATGTAGACAAAACAAACAACAAAAATCTAAAAAATCGAATCAACAACAGAAAATTCAGCCTCATGCAAAAAAAGAAATAGATGTGGTAACAAAGATACCTTAAACCACAGACCATTTAAATATATGTATATGCAACGACAAGAGAAGTTGATAACAAAACAAACAAAAACACACACGCACACACACATCTATGCCACAGACTAGAGAGGTTATTTACAAAACAAAACAAAACTATTCCATACACCCAGGAGGCTATTACTTTGGAATTACCGAAACAATCATCTTTTTAGAGCATTTTCGAAAAAAAAAATGCTCTATTGTCCCCGTTTTGACTGTCTGTCTGTTTGTCCGTCATCACCCTAGATCTCAACAACCATAAGTCCTAGACCCATGATGTATATATCATTTTGTAGGTCTTGGCCTGCCATGTGTGCAGCAAAAGTCCATTTCGCGATCTGACCTCTGAGGGCCGAAAAAGGGGGCGTATTAAGTACCGTTTTTTACTATATAAGCTATATTAACAAAGGAGCGCCCTATATCTCAGCAACCATAAGTCCTAGACCCATGATGTATATATCATTTTGTAGGTCTTGGCCTGCCAAGTGTACATCAAAAGTTTATTTCGCGATAGGACCTCTCAGAGTTTCTTAGGTACCGTTTTTGCTTATATTTTAAATATAAATAATAAAAGCTAATCAAAGGGGCGTAATCATTATTTATTTTTGTAACAGTTATTCAACTTCCCTCTCTATTTATCAAAACCCATACGTAGCCACTGCGTACACGAAAATGCTCTAAAATGTCCTTTGTCCGAAACGGAAAAGACTTAAATTGCTTGTTTTCTGTACTTTACATGTAGATGTTCAAACCCGGCTGGTGACCAGCAAACAATTCTCTGATACAAATGAAACAAAACAGAATGAAAACGCTCAGAAGGGATCAAAGGTCAAAGTTCTTGGATGTAGAGAGAAAGAGATTATTATTTTTAATTTTTTTTTTTAAATCGTGGCGCTGAGTGCTGTCAAGGTCAGAAGTATCAAGTTCAAGTTCACTTTCTTTAAAGTGAGGCGGAGGTCAATAGAAGTAAACTTTAGAATGAATCTCTGAGAATATTTACGGAGCATTATTTTACAACACAGGTTAATTCACAATGTTAAAATGTGTTGCAAGTGTGCAGTGACTACTTCATGAGTGTTGTAGTGTGCAGTGACTACTTCATTAGTGTGGTAGTGTGTAGTGATTACTTCGTGAGTGCTATAGTGTGCAGTGACTACTTCATTAGTGTGGTAGTGTGTAGTGACTACTTCATTAGTGTGGTAGTGTGTAGTGACTACTTCATGCAACTAAGCCAACTTGTGGTTTAGTCATTGTTCTCATGTAAATATGAACTATTAGGTAACTACGAGCCAGTTAACATTTGACCTCACGTCTTTTATCATATGATATCATTTATAATGTCGGCTCTGTAATATATTGAAAGTGGGGGGAGGGGGTGGGGAGGGGGTAGCGAGCCAGGATGTACAGAAATGTATCGGTCAGCTCACCGGCCAGTGTGTGTGTGGGAGTGTTTGTATATAAGTGTGTGTGTGTGTGTGTGTGTAGGAGAGGATGAGTGTGTGTGTGTTTGTGTGTAGGAGAGGGTGTTTCATTTGGCCGTTAATTGATATCAGGTTGTTCTTGTTTGTTTCTTTTTTAAAAAAAATGTATTTTTTTATATCTTGAACCGAAGTTCTTTGTAAAACTAGAAATTAAAGGTTGAAAGGATGTATGTCTTTATTTCCCGGTACATTTTGTATTGAAATAAGAAATATTTATAAACCCATACAGCCTAGTTGGAAGTGACCTTATAATGAATGCATGTTGTATAAAAACTTACAAGTATACAGTAATAAAAGGGAAAAATTTGGAGAGGGGGGGGGTGTTCATCCTTGTCACGTGTCGATGTTACCTTACTGTATGTCTGCCCTACCAGTTTGAGGGGGCAGTGAGTTATTGAATCTGACCCATCATCCTCCCAGACTCCTTCAAAAGGCTGACATGTATGTTGAACCCTCTAGACATTTATACGGACATGCTACAAGAACTATGTGCCCCCCCCCGACCCCCACCCCACGGAAAAAAAAATACATACACAGACATTCCACATGTAGGCCGTAAACGCGTTTCCCACTAAAGTCAGTGCACGTCAATGTACAGACACACAAGTGCACATAAGTGACAGTGACAGAAAGTACCTCTGTTCAGTTTTATTCACGGTCATATACTGAAGTGGGTTCAAGTTTAAAAGTACACTCGCACTTTGACACAAAAATAAAACTACGCAATAATAATAATTAAAATTATCTTTTTTTTTTTTTAAAAATACACTTTCATTAAAATGTGCTCAATATTAGGGTGATACAAATATTTATTTGTAATTTGGATATCGGACCAGTGATGCACCAGGCATTACTAAACAAAAATAACAGTTGATGCCTACAAGATTTTAATGAACTCACTTGACATAGTGCATTGTTGTCGTCAGGCCTGGATTAACCATTAGGCACATAGTGCATTGTTGTCGTCAGGCCTGGACTAACCATTAGGCAAACAAGGCACAGGCCTAGGGGACTAGGCGTCGTGGCGGGGGAGGGGGGATAACAACTCCGCAAGAACAATGTGTAAATTGTCCCGGTAGCCGCGCGTAATAGACATGACATTAGGGCTCGTTCGCAAATGACGTAACGCTTAGGGGGGGGGGGGGAGGGGAGGGGGGGTCTAGGATATTGTGACATGGGGGGGAGGGTGTCTTTGAAATTGTGACATCACAAAAAAATAATAATTATCTATGAGGGAATCCAAAATTTGATTGGATTTTCTGCCAAAATTACAATTCTTCTCAACTTGAAATTTTGAAAATTGACCGTTATGAAAATTTTGTATCTTAAACATTTCGATAGTTATTACTTTTTTTGACTAGGTTTGACTCAAAAACTGTTTTTAATACGCTAAAAGTTCATTATTTGTCTCCAAAAATAACGAAAGGAAAATAAATCAGTAATTAGAGGTATTTTAAATTATTTAAACTTGTGACCTGACATATGGGGGGAGGGTGAAAAATTTGTGACACTTTGTAACAAGGGGGAGGGGGGGGTCTAAAATGTCGTTTTTGCGTTACGTCATTTGCAAACGAGCCTTTAGCAAATCGCAAATGTAATATTTGAATCGCACATTATCTAACCTTGAACCACAACCTGGGGGGGGGGGGGGTAAAATACCTCCCTCCCTTTTTTTTTTTTGCTGTATTCTTCGAAGTTTTTTTTTTTGTGCAATTTTTTTTTTTTTTTACTTTTTACGTAGGATACTTCCGTTTTAGTCTTCTAGTGAAAACAGTTGTGACTAGTGCTAATTGGTCGACATGACATTGCATGATTGTACATTGGCTTAACGGCTTAGAACTACGTTAGATTTGAAAGATTTGAAGAAGCTGCAAAAGAAATAACACCAGGTGTGGATTTTAAGTCACCCTTGAACCGTAATTGTAAACGAAAGATAGTGGTCATTGAAGGTGATGCCCGTGAGGTATCTGTGAATACCAGTGGTCATTGATGGGCGATCCCCTTGGGGTATCTCTCAATGCCAGAGACACATTTCGTATATCTGCTTTCTACGCCATTGTTGACAAACTTAGAGATGATCAGACGAGGACACGTGCATAATGATATAGAAGTTCGAGTTTCTTGTTTGATCGATGTATCACAAACATCTCAGTATTGTCAGGGCCGGATTTAGACTTGCTAAAGCCCTAAGCTAGTTGAGATATGGGGCAATGTGTAAATCCAGATATTATGTAAGTACCAAATATTTAAGTATATATATGACAACAGCTCACTCTGACAATTATTTGGGGCCTCCAAGAAAGTTGGGGGCTCTAAAGTATAACTTGTGTAGCTTATATGTAAATCCTGAAGATCTTAACAATAATTTTTAATTTATATACTGAACTACAACAGTTCCACTCATATATTCGCCACAAGTTTCGTGCATCAACATATAAAAACAACAAGTTCACTCATGCAGAATTATACTATGTAATGGTTAGAGACAACATCAAGTGTGCTTTTCAGAATGTAGAAATCACCTTGCGCATATTTTTAACTTTAATGGTTACGTACTGTTCAATTGAGTGCTCTTTTTCTCAGTTGAAATGTACAAAAAAAATCAAGGAGATCGACAATGAAACAAGCAAGGCTTGATTCCTTATCTCTGCTGATGATTGAGACAAACTTTTTGCGCAAAATTAACTTTGATGATGCACTCAAAAACTTTGCCAGACGTAAAATAGAAAAAAGAACTTTAAAATGTAAATGTGTTCTTTCTTTGATTTTCTAATCTATTAAAAAAGTTGCAGTATTTTTGTCTATTATTATTACAATTTTTTAATACAGAAATACCTTAGTGTAGGTTTTAAAAGTGGTAGTAATACAAACATATGTGTTAACAACTGTTATTCTTTGTTAGTATTTTGTATAATATTGAACCTACCAGCGGTCAGTGGACGATCGGGGTCTCGGGGCAGAAGGGTGGGGCACCCGATTGCGTTTGTGCCTAGGGCACCAAGATGTCTTAATCCGGCCCTGATTGTCGTCGAGGATACACAGAGTGTTCAAATTTCAAATCGATTGAACAGACAAAAATGTTGTAATACGTAAACCAACTCCCGTCTTATTTTACTTTTTAAGAAAGACAAATAATAATCGCAAAAAATCAGCATTTCTAAGCCCGCATCATTTGATGACAGTGTAAAAAATCAGCATTTCTAAGCCCGCATCATTTGATGACAGTGTAAAAAATCAGCATTTCTAAGCCCGCATCATTTGATGACAGTGCAAAAAGAAAAATCATAATAAAAATATAAAGAGTAAAAAAAAAAACATCAAACCAATTGAGTGGCAATCACGTGGTTTACTGGCCATCGTGTGGTTTACTGGCCATCATCGTGTGGTTTACTGGCCATCGTGTGGTTTACTGGCCATCACGTGGTTTAGTGGCCATCACGTGGTTTACTGGCCATCGTGTGGTTTACTAAAACGATACGGGTAAAAACAAAGTCACTCCGGCACCAGGGTCCGGTGAAATTCAAACTAATTCAATTTATAATCCCCTCATCCCCCACACCACGACGACTCTCATCAGAAACCAGGCAATAACTCCCTGCTACAGTAGACTAATTCACTTTATACTTTAAATCATTTATAGTAGCCAAATTGAAATGGTAAGTACTTTTTTTTTTGTAAATATTTCTTTCTTTGAAACCCACACACTGCATACATATGAGTGAAGAACGCAAGGGATGAGGACGCACACACACACACGGGTCTTGAGAGATTGAATTGGGTGGACTTTGTAATTTGCTACAGCAGCCAAATGTGTCCCGACTTGACGGCTCGTGTAGTGGCGGGTGTCGCGGGGCGATCACATGGGGGGGGGGGCTGGATGGTTGGGGCGGGGGAGCTGGAGGGATGCAGGCATCTAATGAGTCTTGATTAGGTGAGCAAATTTCACTCTCATGGGCGGTGGGGGGGAGAGAGACCAGAGACCTCATCAATCAACTAATGGCGACCAAAGCAGTTACAGAAACACATGCAAACTATCGCGGGACCAGGATGAGCATTAGTAGCGAGCATCTCCCCGTGTGTCCAGATGAAGTTATGGACATTAATTGTAATCTGGGGCCGACCTTCCTTTATTCACTTACACATGTATTCATTATGGTGTGAGGGGGGGGGAGAGAGAGAGAGAGAGAGAGAGAGAGAGAGAGAGCCGGGTGGTATATGCTAATGTTTACATTAGTGATTTTAATATCTCATGACTACTTTTGATATTAAAAAGGAAAAGCAACTCTGACGAGACCGCCAAATACAAAGGGCATCAACTCTAATCGCACGGCACTCTTTTAGGGAAGCGGCCACTGACATGGTTAATTATGCTGCAAACTGCTTTCATTATGTACTAATGCAGCGCCGGGCGGGCGCCATTCATCTCCGGCAGACGTGGATTCAGTAGTCACTGCGTCAGAGGTACCAATTACAGTCTTGTCTCTAGCACCGTGTCCGATAACTAGACCACAGTGTAGTGCCAGTGTTTGATTGAGACCAAAGTTCCCCGTCTCGTGGCTTTATCAGTTCAGGTGCAGGGTAATGGCCGACTGCATGCTGCACAGTGAGTTGACTTTGTAGGACGCATGCAGTCTGTAAACTAAATCTTCAGTCTTTCAGCAGAGTCAACTGCACGTTGAACGTTTTAAAAATGGGTCAACACATTCAATATTTCTACCAACCAGCAGATCAAGACCGAAATACACCAGCATTCAGAGGAGCGATACCAACATTCAGAGGGGCGATACCAACATTCAGAGGAGCTATACCAACATTCAGAGGAGCGATACCAACATTCAGAGGAGCGATACCAACATTCAGAAGAGCGATACCAACATTCAGAGGAGCGATACCAACATTCAGAGGAGCGATACCCACATTCAGAGTAGCGATACCATCATTCAGAGGAGCGATACCCACATTCAGAGAAGCGATACCAACAACTCGATGTCATTGTTTATCTCGAATAATGTTCATTGAAACAGTTCGTTAAGAAAGCAATGTACACAGAGTAATAAAGCAAACCAAGCCGAGACTGGATCTCTCCGTTATCATCATAGCATCATTTGTTTACTTTGAGAAGTCTATCAGTCTTTCAATTATAAACAGTCTGTGATCGTATATACATATGCTATGTTTCGGTTTTATTATCTTTATTCTAGTAGATTTGAATTTACTATTTTATTTTTATCAAATTGTTGCTAATGTTATCGAAGCTATCACATAACTTACATTGTATACAATATAAATACCGGGAATAAGAAGAAATCATATGTCTGGAATAGACTACCTGATTATTTTTTTTTCATAATTATTAATTAACTATTAATTTAGATTTATTGAATCCAACCGCATTCAACAGATAATGTTTTACTAAATAAAAACCAAAATGAAAATAGTAAAACGTAAAACTATTAATGAGCAAAGGACACACACACAGATGTCATTAGTAGAAACTAAATGGGCAAAATAGAAATCTTAGAAAGTGACTGTACCTGAACCATTAAAACACTATAAATTAGTTATGTAGATTGGTCAAAGGTCAACCTACTAATACTCGTTGATTGGTACCGGTATTCTAAAAGTTTCGTGGATGCATGCACTGACTATATAAACAACTGATAAGTTTGTCATTAAACTGGCCGCTATTTCTGTTAAATCAAAGAATACAGACAAGTTATGTTATCCGAAAAAAATGCATTGATGTTTCAATAAGTATTAAATAACAAATATTTATATAAAAATAAATCTAGATTTCAATAAGTATTAATTAAAAATTTTATTAAATATTAAATTGAACAAAAATAAAAATAAATTTTAATCGTCCCACCACCCCAATCATTATTTTTAATTAAAAAAAATAAAAAAAAAATTTTTCTTTTGTTTAGACAATACAATCTATATTATCTGAAATATAACTTTTTCCAAAGGTTTGTAAGAGCCTTGATTTCTTTAGCATGAATAATATTTTTCTGTAATTTTCCGGTGAAATAAAATAAACTAATTATTTCGAGTGATAAGCCATAATTCCAGTCAGATTCAAGAATTATTTTAATATGTATGACAAATATGCAAAATTATTAGTAAACATTATTTTTTTAATTTGTAAACTTCGTATTATATTGCCAGATTGTAGATAAATAACTGGGAACATGCTCAAGTAATTGATAAAAAATGCCATGGTAACTTCGCTGAAGAACAAAAATTAAGTCTTATTGGAGCGGATAAAAACTAAAGTTAAATACATGCTTGATTAAATTGCCACAATTATGTTATAACATCTGTTAAATCTAAATTTAAGGAAAAAACTATCATTTAACGTAACAAGCGGGGTTCATTCGATATGGCAGATATAAAATGTTAGAAGATGCTAACATAAAACGAACTACTTCTAAATTTAATTAATACAGTCTGCTTCTTTAAAATTCTAACTTAATAATTAAAAATGGAGAGCGTTTAAATGCCAATTTATTATTATTTTTCAAATATCACATTGAATTGTAGAAATTAAATACACAATAATAGGATATAATAACAGATTAAAGCAAGTTAAATTGGCATCAAACCTTCGTCTTTTGATTACAACCAAATAGAACAGTAATGATACATAATAACATATTATTGTCTGATTTTTTTATGTTTACATTGTATTAAATTATTTTTATATTTTATTGAAAAAGCAGTAATGCAATGCCATATCTGTGGTGTTTCTATTATGACACTATAAATTATAATTACCAAAACACACTATAAACGGCCATACTCATTATATTATAAAATAAAATTCTGACTGCTTAATACCAATATCTTTAGCTTCGACGAACCAAGATCGATATATATGACCAGTATTCTTCAACTTAATACATTTATCTTTATATACTCAATCATCTTACTATTAATCCTGCATGTTGAAAAATTAAATAAATATTTTAAATTTTTTGTGAGGCTAGAGATACACATAATGTTCACGAATTACGGATACCACTATATATGGTGTAACAGTAAACTAGGTAAATTTCCCCGTATTTCCATACCGGGTACTGGGACCGTGGCCGACTAACCATATTAATTAGGATTATTTAACGTTAAGAGTTTTGTTAGATATTGACAATTTTGTTTTCTTAAAGTTTCTGATTGTAGTGTAACAATCTATGACTGACTCAAAAGAATGTTTTCAACTGACGTAGCTTTCATAGTCCTATAAATATACGGTACTTTCCATTTTTAATATTCGGTATTCCACAAACATGATTCAATACGTTAATTTTGTGAAATTCAATTAGAATAAAATCTTGATTCGATTAAAAAATTGTTACATTTTGATATCAGCAGTAAAAATAGAATTAAAAACTTGAACAAATTTACAAAATTTCCGACCTCAAAATCACGCAGACAGTGTAATAATTAGATAAATTGCCAAGTGAATAACGACGATCTAACTATCGTCAGAATGTTACCTGCCTGTGTTTTTCTTTATTATTGCCGTTGACTACTAACATATTTTTTTTTAGAGTTTTCAGTTTGTAAAAATGAACTTGTTTTTGTTCTTTATACTAAAGTCACAGAAATGCAATCGGACCGGCTTGTGTGGGCACGCACTTGAAAATGGTGATAAATATTTGAGTTCATAAACACCAATACAATCTTGTACTCGAGGTCTCCAAAGATTACACTGATGGGGATGTTTTGATTTTTATATAATATTAACGTTTCGGAATCAGTTTTTTGATGCTGATTTTGAATCTGTAAATATTTCCACCCCATCAGCTCAAATTCGTTAAGATATACGGTTTTGTATGTGCCAAAACAGGAATAGGGACTGCCGACGCACTCACAAATGTGCGTATGCTGCAGTCACACACATGTTCACAAAACACATACCTCGTATTATATACGGTATATTAGTAATGTTCCTGAGCCGATGTCAGATGTTTCGTAGGGTGAGCAGCTGATTTGCAGCCGTTAGAATTGCTATTGTTGTCTTAGAGTTGATTATTGCCGTTTCAGACTTCATAAAGGGAGTAGTGAATGTGGCAATTGCAAGATGGCAAATTGCAGGATGTGTAATTACGGATCTAAATTTTGTTATGTGCGTACATTTCTCATGCCGTTACGAAGAAAGCATCATTTTGATCAGCAGTGGATTGGGTGTCGTAGGCACCACAGTTCAGGTTGTCTCGACACCTGCATGGTTGATGAGAAGCCAAAGAAAACAACAATACGGCGTGAGTTGGAAGAACATTTCCAGCAGAATGTTATTTTTTATTTATAAATATCAATGACTTGTATTAAAACCAAAGCTCCATCAGTTTCAAACCAATTCCACACGATCCTGTCATTAAATCCAGTTCAATGTCGCAGAACACATGTGCCAGACGAAGAGAAGGATGAAGAAAGTGATGTTCCACGACTCAGACTCCTGATGCCGGAGAAGGAATTATTTGATGGAACTTTGGTGACCTGTAGTGAGGATCTGGCGCTAATAAGCTGAACTTGTTCACGGCAAACTTCGTCACTTGTATAAACAGCTTGTTCAACTTCTTGATGTGACTGGCAGATTTTTTCACCATATGTTGACGGCCTATGAGAGTCTTGGTGTTGAACACATTGAGGATTATTGACTCGTCAGCACCAAGCTTAAAGCAAATGTTGCATGATGGAAACAAATATGCCAGTTGATATTTGCCTAATATAAAGAGTAATATTACGAAAATTTCGATTATGCCGGAATCGTTGAAACAATAGTGCTATCGCGCGTGTACAATTGGTTATAGTGGCGCAATAACTAGCTTGACGGGAATGCAGCATTAGGCAACAAATTTTATTGTATGTGTTTCCATAGTGCGAATAAATACCGAAGATAAGAAGTACCACTATACAAAAATAATTCGTCGATCAGAATAGAATGCACTCAGGGAAATAAAAACGTTTTTCATCAACCGTTGGTTGATCGTCAAAATTACACCGTTTCATATAAAATTAGACCGATGAAGAACTTAAGCAAGGCATAGATCGGATGCATTTATATACATATAAATAAAGCTCCGGTATTTATTAAAGTCAGCGAAAGGCAGTTTTCATAGTCCACAAGTCAGCTGTAAATACGGCCGATGAGCCTTTCAAACATTTAAAGTCATCCTGAAAAAAGATTTACGTGGGTGGCAATCAAGTCAGTCGTAACCAATTTTCTGGTTCGTCGACTATGAAAAGTTGTAGTTAAATGTATTCATGCCTAAACAGCCTGGGATATTCCTGAAAATTCATTTGCTGATCACATCTGCATTTCTCCTTGCGTCTTAAAAAGGTGCTCGAATCATGGCGAACGCTTTCCATTATTTGCGGGCGGTCAGATTTCAGGCCGGTGGGCAAAGCGATGTTAGACTACTGTTGATGCACGACGGTTAAGGTCGCATTAAGGTCTTAAATGGAATATATATACATAATTTTATTAGTTAGAACTGATTTCACGCTTGTGTTTTAATATTTTTTACATTAACTGCAAAAGAGAATATGTAAAAAATTTATTTTTATTGAGTATTATAATTATAATAAAAATTAAGATTGCGGATTTCTGTGGAGGCTGATAGAGAATAAACGGCTTGCATATTCCGTAACCGCGTGTGTAATTGAGTATGATTACGAGTTCACGATAAATTATTTTTGTTTTCCAGTGTTATTATTAATTGTAGAGAAAATATTTAAAGTATAGGGAACACTTAAAATATCAAGAATAAATGTTTTTATTTTATATAGTTCAGCCTAAAGAAAATAATCATCATTATATACCACAATGTTAATCAGTTATTATCTTCGATAATTAAACTTATCCTGTTCAATCCATACAATTATTTGTGCATACAAAGCACCAAAATCTAAATTAACCATAGTATGAAAGGACTCTTTTAAACATTCTTCATTTTGTGTTTTATCATAAATTAATATATGGTAATAAATAAAAAGGGCGACGTATTTCGCCAGTTAAGCGATTTTCCACTTTCGTAGTAGTACTCTGGTTTTAGCATCGTTACTCGTAGCGAAAATTTACAAAGAAAAATAAGATTTTACAAAGTAGGGGTTATACAGGCAAACTTTAATAAGCAGAGCAAATAAGTAGAGTGTTGCCGTCTCCGATGGCGTTTCTATTGTTAAAACTAAATAACATTTGTTTTAATTAGTTTACTTAAAGACATACCGTTTTAGAGAGCAGCAGATCAAGAGGCAGTCATATACAGCAGACGCAGAACAGAAGCCAAAATATATCTATTAGTAAGTTGTGCCACATCAGGTTGGTAAATCTGGTTATTTTCATTGATCTGATTCACTGTTGTATTGATGTATGCAGATTAAAAGCCTGGGGTTGATGACACAGTTGGAATACGCTCACAATATTCGAAGTCAAAAACATCCATGGACTTTTTGTTGTATTTTTCAAAAATTTCTAGTACAGATGTAGATGTAAAATATTTATTTTGACGTGATATTTTTTCCTCGCCCGTAAAAATAAATGCTTAATAGTTGATGAACTCTGATATTTTATATGGTAAATAGTTGAAATAGTATTGACCTGACCTGGATATATTTTTCTATATAGAGAGACACTGATTATTGCCTAACAGGTTTTTTTTTATTATAATTTCCACATAGCATCCCCACTGTTGTTGATTGACCACTACACGGACTTAATATACCATTCAATCAATTCCATGATACAGCACTAGATACAGTTTGAGTTTTTCCCTGTCATATAATCACTATCCTTCGAATTTACCAAGTGTGTCACACTTCAGACATAATTCTTCAATAATCCCTAAGCAGTAAAAATAAACTTCAGATATAACTCTCCTCATGTGTCACACCCAGACTTCTTCTCTCAATATGCCATAGTGTGTCATTAATTCAATACATTTGCTGCCAATAATAGTTAAAAAATATTTTCGAATTTTCATCAGCAATACAGAAATGTTCATTTCGTATGTAATTACTTTAGTAAACTGAATCCAGTTCATTTATACTTATAACATGCTGTTATGATTATATACTACTTACTACTTATATCAGAAATACTTTCGTCAAAAAATTAATAAAATGTTATTGTACATTCCTTAGAAAGGTTAATTAACTAATTTTTTAATGATATAAGAAAATATAACATATCGATAGCTCATCAGACACTTGCAACCACTCACTTTCATAAATTATCAAATGAAGTCGAAAAATTGTAATTTTCAGGACTCCGTCATTCTATCACTACCACTTATGGACTAGCTGACTAGATCATAGTCCTCTGATATAGCACTTCCTTAAAATTGGATACAATTTTATCCCCTTGTTCCTTCTTATCTTCTTCTGTTCATCTGATACAGCTGTCACATAGCAACAATAATTTATTTAGTGATTGCCACACAGGATACGGCGACAGTACCACATCTTCATGTTATCCCCTCCCCTGGCAGTGATTAATTGAAATATTTTAGGAACGTATCTTTCAAGTTAATTAATAACCCACTAGTCAAAAAAAGGTAATGGTACAATTTTTTTTGTAGGAATTTATAGTCAACAAATTTTGTGAAAGTACAAAAATTGTATAATTGTTTTCAAACATTTTAATTGTAAATATTTGGAAACTGGTAAGAAGTATTAAGCAGTTATAAAATATATTTCCCTTTAAAATATTTGGTGATAGATTAACAAATTAATAGCGGATTACAAAAAAGTCTTCACGATTCAGAATATCGTGACATAATTCTGTTAATTACACCAAAGCTATAAGTTTGGTTATGTATCACAAATGTATGCCTCATTAATCGAATGTAGCAGACAGGCCATAAAACACCATAATTAATGTGATTGTCAGCGATGTATGGGGAGGGGGATAACATGAAGATGTGGTACTGTCGCCGTAGATACGATGTGGCAATCACTAAATAAATTGTGTTGCTAGCGTGGATGTTGTGAAGGTCAGAGATGATAAGCTGTATCAGATGAACAAGAGGGGATAAGTTGTATCAGAGGAACAAGGGGGATAAGTTGTATCAGAGGAACAAGGGGGGGGTCACCTCTATCAGAGGACTATGATCGAACAACGTGGAAACATTGTGGTAGTCAGCAGTAGTCCAAAGACAAGTGGTAATTGATAGAATGACGGAATCTGAAATACAATTTTTCGACTTCATTTTTGATAGTTTATGAAGCCAGTGGTTGCAGAGTGTCTGATGAGGCTATCGATATGTTATATTTTCTTATATCGTTAAAAAGTTGGATTGTAAATTAACCTTTCTAAAGAATGTACAATACAACATTTTATTATTTTTATTTGACAGAAAGTATTTCTGATATAAGTAGTAAGTAGTATATAATCATAACAGCATGTAGAGTATAAATGAACTGGATTTAAAATTCAATTTACTAAAGTAATTACATACAAAATGAACATTTCTATTGTGCTGATTATTCGAAAATGTTTTTTGGCTATTGTTAAACGTAAATGTGATTGAAGTGTGACACACTATGGCAGGGATTGTTGAGAGAGAAGAGTTATGTCTGAAGTGTGACACACTATAGCAGGGATTGTTGGGAGGGAGGAGTTATGTCTGAAGTGTGACACACTATGGCAGGGATTGTTGGGAGGGGGGAGTTATGTCTGAAGTGTGACACACTTGTTGGGGTATACCAGGATGAATGAAGCATGACACACTATGACAGGGAAAAATAGGCTGTATCTGAAGTATATGATACATACTGTATCATGGAATTGTTGGATGTGCGTCTAAAGTCGGACACTCAGTGTCATGGAATTGTGGGATGCTTTGTCTGAATTATGCGAGTAAGTCAATTACCTTTTAATAAAAAAACCTGTTAGGCAATAATCGAATGTCTCTATATAAGAAAATATATCAAGGTCAAGGTCAATACTGTTTCAATATTTACCATATAAAATATCAAGTTTCATCAATATTAAGCATTTATTTTTACAGAGGAAAAAGCTTCTTTATCACGTCAAAATAAATATTTTACATCTACATCTGTATAGAGATGCGACATGAGAAAATACAACAAGTCCATGGATGTTTTGACAAGGCTCGAATATTGTGAACGTATTCAACTGTGTCAATGGATCGGCTCACTTACGAACTTTAATCTGCATACATCAATGTTTTTCACAGCAGCAGTACTACGACAACAGTGAATCAGATCAATTAGAATAACCAGACACACCCGAATAATCAGCCTGATATTTATTTCTTTATTAATAGGCTATATATTTTAACTTCTGTTCTGCGTCCTTAACTGATATATGACTGCCTCTTGAATCTGCTGCTATATAAAACGGTATGTCCTTTAAGTAAACTAAAGGTAAAACGAATGTTGCATTTTTAATAATAGTTTTTGTAATAAAACATGCATCGGGTTGACAATATTTTCGGCACGATATATTGTACACAATGTGTATTTAGTCTGGCCCCCTCTGCTTATTTGCTCTACTTATTAAAGTTTATTACCTGCCCCCTGCTATTGCCTGCCCCTGCTAGAATGCTTGGCCACTGCTGTAGAATTTTCACTTTACGGGTGCTGATATAAGTAAATAAACCAAGTAATGCCAAGTAGAAAATCGCTTAACTGGCAAGTACATACGTCAAATTTTTATTTAATACAATATATTGAACATGATAAAACACAAATGAAGAACTGTTTAAAAAGAGTCCTTTAAAATAATTATGGTTGAATTTAGATTCATCAATGATTTTGGTGCTGTGTGCACAAATAATTGTATAGTTGGACGTTAGATTCAAAAGTTTAAATTGTCGAAGATTCTTCTTGTTAACATTGTGTACCTATAATGATGATTATTTTCTTTGGGCTGAACTATATAAAATAAAAACTTTATTTGATGTAATAAACAAGTGTCCCTATACTTAAATGTATTTTCTCTACAATTAATAATAACACTGGAAAACAAAATAATTTATCGTGGATTTCTTGGTACCCATCATCTAATCATACTCAATTTACACACGCTGATTTTGAATATGCAAACCATTTGTCTCTATCAGCCTCCCACTCTTAAGAAATCCGCAATCTTAATTTTTTTATTATAGTTATAATACTCCAATAAGTATAAAAATGAAATTTTTAAACCATATATTCTCTTGCAGTTAATGTAAAAAATATTAAACACAAGCATGAAATCAGTTCTAACTAATAAAATTATATGGTAAAAAATATATTCCATTTAAAGACTAATGCATATGTAAATGTTTAAAATGTTTATGGTTTGAATTTTCTTGGCTGTGGACTTCCGCTTGTACTGAGTACTTGGCAAGTCACGTTGTAGAGTCCAACAGTAGTCAGCTAACATCGCTGTACCCACCGGCCCTGGTAGCGTGACTCCATCAGAAATGTCCTGGTGGAAGCGTTCGCCATGTTCATCGCTTACTGCGCCTAGGTTTTCTGGGAAGAAGTCTAGATGTGAATCGAGTAAATGAATTTTCAGAGACATATTCCATCCCAGGTGTTTGTAGGCACTAATGCATTTCTTTACAACTTTTTCATAGTCGACAGACTTCTTTATTTCCAAGAAAATTGGTTACGACTGACTTGATTGCCACCCACGCATCTTTTTCAGGATGACTTAAAGTGTTTTGAAAGTCTTCATCGGCCATGATTTTTCTTATTTGTGGACCTATGAAAATACCTTCCTTGACTTTAGCATAACTGAGCTCTGGAAACTTGTTGCATATGTATATAAATGTATCCGATTTGCTGTCTAATGCCTTGCCAAAGTTCTTCATCAGTCCTAATTTTATATGAAGCGGTGGCATGAGAATTTGTCACGATCAACCAACGGTTGATGAAGAACGTTTTTGTTTCTGGTATTCTGTCTCTGATCGACCAATTCTTTTTTGTATAGTGGTGCTTCTTATCTCGGCTGTCCCATTCGCATATGAAGCACATGTACTTCGTGTACCCTGTCTGCATTCCCCATCAAAATAGTTATTACTTTTAGATCGCCGCAGATATTCCAATTGTACACGCGATAACGTATTGTTTCCAACAGTTCCGACATGTTTTCATATGTCTCTTTTATGTGGGCAGAATATCCAACTGGTACTGAAGCATATTTGTTTCCATCATGCAACAATACTGCTTTTAAGCTAGTCTTTGACGAGTCAATGAACAGTCGCCAATCTTCAACAATGTGTTCAACACCAAGACTTCTCATAAGGCCGTCAACATCTGTGCAGTGGCAAATACGTCAGTCACATCAAAGTATTGAACAAGCTGTTTATGCAAGTGACGAAAGTTTGCTGTAGCTGTACCTGGTGCAAGCAAATTAAATTCATTTAACCGTGAACCAAGAAGTTCAGCTTGGCCTTTGTTAGCGCCAGATCTCGCACAAGGTCGCAAAGTTCAGCATAACGATCAAATGAATTCCTTCTCCGGCAGCTTTGTAGTCAGGGTCTGAGTCATCGGCACAAGATGAACATCACTTTCTTCATCCTTCTCTTCGTCTATTGTGTATTCTGCAGGCGATTGTGGTACTGGACTAATGACAGGATCGTGTGGAATTGGTTTTGAAACCGATGGAACTTTGGGTAATTGACAGTTGTACGAGTTTTATTACAAGTTTCATTGATGTTTGCCAAACAAAAATAACATTCTGTGGAGTGATTGCTTTTGCTCACGCCATATCATAGGAACTCCGAATGCCATGTGGTTGTTTTTCTTTGCCTTCCTCATCCAACCATGCAAGTTGCATGAACATGTCGAACAGATGAACTGTGGTGCCTACGACTTACCACAATCCACCTTTGAGTCGTAAATAGTTGATAAGCTTTCAGTAACGGCGTGAAAGTCTTCTGATGAGACTTGTTTGTGAAAAAGCCGCACACATAGCAAAACAGATCCGGTGTGAATTTACACATCCTCTGGTTGCCATATTTTAAAACAACTTGCAATTGCCACATTCACTGCTCCTTGCGAAGTCTGAAACTGCAACGTAATCCAACTCTCTAAGACAATGCGCACTATAACACAACTGCAAATCAACACTCACCCTACAAACATCTGACATCATCAGAAAAAAAGAACATTGCCAATATACGTATATAATTACGAGGTATGTGTTTTTGTGAACATGTGTGTGCGCGCAGGTGCGTGCGTTTGTGTGCATAAAATTATGCTGTCAGCAGTCTATTCCTGTTTTGGCACATACAAAACTTTGTTCGGCAATATCTTAATAATTTGAGTTTCTGATAGGAGCAAATAGATTACAGATTCAAAATCAGCATCAAAACTGATTCCGAAAACGTTAATGACATATAAGAAATCCAAAACATGTTTATCAGTGTAATCTTTGGAGACACTCCGAGTACAAAGATATGCTCACTTTGATTGTTTATGAGCTCAAATATATTTATCACCATTTTCAACTCCAAGTTCGTGCCTACAAGCCGGTCCGGGTACCGGGCCTCTGTTGACTAGTATAAAGAACAAAAACAAATTTCATTTTACAAACTGAAAAACTCTAAAAAATATGTTGAGTAAGTATTAGTTTTAGTTAGTCTAACGGCAATAGTAAAGAAAACACAGGCAGACAACATTCAACATGTTGATTGGTTAGATAGGTCGTTGAGTGTTGTGGCTTAGTACATCGTTCACTTGGCCCAGTATCTGATAATTATTACACTGGTCTGCGTGATTTTTGAGGTCAGAGTTTTGTAAATTTGTTCAAGTTTTTAGTTCTATTTTTACTGCTGATATCAAAAATGTAACTGTTTTTTTTTTAATCAGGTCAAGTTTTTATTCTAATTGAATTTCTAAAATGCTGTATTAAGTCATGTTTGTGGAATTACCGAATATTTAAAAATGGAAAGTACCGTACTATTTATAGAACTATGAAAGCTACGTCAGTTCGGAAACATTTCTTTTGAGTCAGTCATAAGATTGTTACACTGCAATCAGAATAAACAGAAAGAAGTAACAAAATTGGTCAATATGTTTAGTCTAGCTAAGGTAAGTTGTAAAACTCTTTAATAAACAGTTAAATAATCTAATTAACTATGGTTGAAATTATTTTTGGTCCTAGTTTTAGTATAAATACGGAAATTATAGTTTGCTGTTCACTCATTGTTGGTCACTATTCTATATAGTGAGTATCCGTAATTCGTTTAGTTTGAACATTATTAACTTATCTCTAGCCTCACAAGAAAATTTAAAATATTTATTTAATTTTTTTTCTTTTCAACATGCAGGATTTGATAATCAAAGATGATTGAATCATACTAAAGATAAATGTATTAAGTTGAAGAAATACTGGTCTTATATATCGATCTTAAACTAAAGATATTGGTATTAAGCAGTCAAGAATTTTATTTTATAATATATTGAACAGCGTTAGTGTCGTTTATTAGTGTGTTTTATTTCAATTATAATTACATAGTGTCATAAACAAACACACCACAGATTATGACGTACATTGCCTTTTTTCAATAAAATACTAAGTAATTTAATACAATGTAAACATAAAAATCAAACAATAATATGTTATTATGTATCGATACTGTCTATTTGGTTGTATCAAAAGACGAAGGTTTGATGCCAATTTGACTTACTAATCTGTTATTATCTATTATTATTAATATTTAATTTCTACAATTCAATGTGATATTTGAAAAAATAATAATAAATTGGCATTTAAGTTGCTCTCCATTTTTTTTTAATTAGAATTTTTAAAAGAGAAATAACAGACTGTAATTAATTAAGTTTAAATGGTTCGTTTTAATGTTAGCATCTTCCTGGCTACATTTTATATCTGCCACTATCAGATAGATTGCTTGTTGCATTAAATGATAGTTTTTTTTTCCTTAAATTTTAAGATTTAACAGATTGTTATAATAATTGAAGCAATTTAATCAAGCATGTATTTAGCTTTAGTTTTTATCCGCTCCAATAAGACTTAATTTTTGTTAATAACTTCAGCGAAGTTTACAATGGCATTTTTTTTTACATCAATTACTTTGAGCATGATTACAGTTATTTATCTACAATCTATCAATATAATACACAGTTTTAAATTAAAAAAATAATGTTTTCCACCTAATAATTTTATATTTGTCATACACTTTTAGTCATAATATTAAAATAATTCTTGAATCTGTAGTTGCTAGTGCTTGACTGGGAGTAGAGCTTTACTTACCTGAAATAATTAGTTTATTTTATTTCACCGGAGACGCAGAGAAAATATTATTCATGCTACAAAAAAAGAAATCAAAATATTTGCAAATACTTTTTAAAAAAGTTAAATTTCAGATGCTATAAGATTATATTGTCTAAGCTTTTAAGAAAAAAGATTTTTTATATTTTGAATTGAAAATGTTCATTGAATATTTCGCCAGTTCTGACTTGATTAAAATTTATTTAAATTTTGTTCAATTTAATTTGTTTTAATTTTATGCAAATTTTTAATTGTTGATTGGTATTAGAAATTTATATTATTTTTATAAATTATTTTATTTTTTTTTTTACAAAATTATTTTCATTTTATTAAATAGCTGTAATAGTTTTCTTCGTATATATTAATATAATATTATATATATATATATATATATATATATATATATATATATATATATATATATATATTGTTATTTTAAATAAGAATGTACATAGTAAATTTTGAAAAGTAGCTTGTCTCCATAGTAGGTGAGTAGGAGACAAAATACTGATACGCTCCACCCTGCATTTCCCAATTGTGTCAAAACCCACTAGAATTTTGTGTTAGCAGCCCACAATTTGTTCATAAATCGTTTATTGCTAATAAATCACTTATTTAATAAATATCTAAATCAGTGGTTCATAAATGAACATTTCAAATGATACTGTTTAGCTTTAAGTGTAAGCATATTAAAACTAGTGTACATTTACTTTTCAATTTTTTTGATTTATTAATTCACTTAATATTATTTTTCGTTACTTTATGTTTTTAATTGTAGAACAACATAATGCTAAAAGCTCTTTAAAGAATGAAACATGTTTTTTCAAAAAAACGCCTAATTATATTTCTTTAAGTTGTAGCTAATAAATAAGAACATTTATCTTTTAATTTTTTTTTAAAAGTATAAAAAAATGTCTCATTAATGTAACATCGGATAGTATTAATTCTTCAAGTATTTAACATAAAAATATATTTAAAACCAGTTTTATAGGTAAGGTTTTATCAATCTATCATGCAGGTTACTAGGTTTAAATAAATTGAATAATTTATGTTATGTTATGATTGAAAATGCGTATTAAAATTAATTTGGCCTGATAAAAAAAATGAGCCATGAAAGGCAAACAAGAAGGCATAATATTTGGAAAGAAAATAAGCTGAAATGTTTACTTGGTTAAACTTTCAATGTCTAGAAGACAAACACTTTTTTGAATACAATGTTGCTGAAAACATTTTTCAATTCATAAAATAGTTAATCTCAATTTTTTAAAATGCTAAGATTTTTCTTTGAAAAAGAATCCCAAATCATTTTTTTGTTTTAAATGTCAATATTCAGGTAGACATCTACTTGAAATGTAAAAGATGTTTCCAATATTGTTATTTTATTTATCTTTAACCTTTAGACAGATACTCAGTCATTACTCGATATTACTGAAAATGATAAAAAAATATACAAATGATATAAATTATTTGTGTAAAGATTAATACAATTTGGCATAATACCTGATATTAATGGCTTTATTTTTAGCTGAGTTCCCAAGTCTCTTGGTAGACAGTGTAACTGACAGAGTGAATAGAAACACTTGGAGGTAAAATAAATATTTAAAATATAAACATAATATCTAAATATATATTCTAAGCTGTTAAAGTTAAGAATCTTAATGCATTTTATGTTTTTTTAAACATTTGCAGGTAAAAAAAATAATTCAGATGTCAGAAGTTGGAGAAATTCAATAACTGAAATAATAGAAGAATAACTTAATGGTAAGTTTTCTTTATTACAGGAATTGTTGGTAAGATAAGTTTTCATTCAAATGTTAAATGTTACTTTATATTGAGATGTATTTCTTTAAGTCAACTAGCCTGAGTTGGAATATTTTTTATTTCTTAACTATAATATTATCTAAATGAATTATTAATTTGTTTATTTCAGATTTAAAAATATATTACACCTGAGGTCTAAAGTCAATTGGGGGACAGTGAAACTCAAACAATGAAACAACAAATTTATGGTAAAATCAAACACAATTTATTAATATTATTTACATTGTGATTATATAGCAGACATAATATGTGGACTTGATATCTTTGATATTGTTATGTTTAGCATGTTGAAATATTTTCTATTTCAAAATAATAAGTTGATTTGTCTGTTCCAGGTGATCATGAAACTCAGGTGTCAGAAGGTGGAGAAGCTGATCTACACAAACATCTTATTGGCTGTAAGAAGAATCCAGGTCATAGACATTTTATACCTGTAGATACATTCACCTTAAACCATCTACCTGAAGGTCATCGTGACAAGGATCTGTATGAATACATCAAAGCTACAGCTGACCTGACAGTCAGAGTTGATGTTAAAATGACCAGTCCACACAGACCAGAGTTTTGGCCAGACACAAAAGTTTCATATCCATTTTACAACATGAGACAAAACAAACTTGAGAACAGGAAGTGGATGGTGGGTGGAGTGTTCAAGTTTACAGATGGAGATAGTCAATATGGAGGTAAACATTGGAAGAACTACACAACTTTGTTGGTGTACAAAATAAACATTCAGACACAGCCAGCCACGTGTGGTGGGAGTTTAATGTGCATACAGCCACATGGTGTTTGATGACATTGAGGCCAGCCACACATCCTTGAGATTGTTTTATGATAGAGAAGACAGTCCAGTGGTCATGCTGATCAGGTCAGTGTTGATTATGTAAACATTGAGAGTGACAGGTGTAGGTTGAAATGTGTGACATGTGACAAAATCTGGGAGATAAACTGAACATGTTGTGGAGACATTATGGTGATGTCTGGTGTAAAGTCAACAACAAATACAGTGAATCTCGAGATGTGGACAAGTTGAACTTTATAGTGTCACATCCTCATGGATGTAGTAAACAGGTCAGTGTTGGTCACTGGGTGGACAAATACAAGGTGGTGATTATTCAAATAAATTTACCTACACAACATGTACCTGTCCAGGTAGTAGTGGAGCCACAGTTCATTGTGTGGGGTAAGGATGATGGTGGTGGTTCTATCAATTTGTCCACAGTGGAAGTTTAAATTCTAAAACTTAATTACAGCGGGACTGGTCCTGTCTATTGAGTTGTTTGTAAACAAACAATATGGCGGTGTTGTATTTTATTTGTATGTCATTCTATTATATTATGACATCAACATAAACATTTGTTGTTTGTTTATTATTGTCATCAGTATATTTATTTATTCTAATGTTCTTTATCATCTGTGCATTAATGTGTCTGGACCTCAAATATTTTCAATAAACTTTCCATTGGCCAAAATTATTGTTAAACTGTTTATTTCTGTCACGTCATGAATTTTTTATTTGTTTATTACATTAGTTTGTAATTTTTTTTTTCAGTAAATAAATAAACTATTACGTCATTAACGAAAATGAACGAAAATTGAGTTATTTGAATAAACAATTAAAAAATCGAAAATAGGTACAAGATCGACTGAATTATAGCCGACAGTGTAAAACTGAACAAACGTAAATATACAATGGTCGTCTAGTAATAATAAACAAGGTTTATATAAGAAATCAACAAACAATAACTTTAAGCTGTAAGGGTCGTAATTTTACGGAAAAAAAGTCTAAATTACTAAAAAATTTTATGCAAAAATAAAAAAATATTTGCAATCAAAGGGACATAACTATTAAATTATTTACTTATCATAGTCAGATTACAGTTGTCTCCTATAACTTTTATAAAAATCTCTGTATCACTAACAAAGTTTGGTGTAAATAAATGCAAAAAGCCGCCAATGATATATATATATATATATATATAGGCCTATATATAAACAGCAGAAATCAGGTCTTTAAATATCGGACTGGCAAAACATGTTGAGCTAAAAATACTTAAAAGAAGATATGTATCCAAATTTAACTAACATAGCCATCAAAAAGATCCTCATTTGGTTATATCTATGATTATACGATAGTCCCACAATATACACAATCTTATACCAAAAATATTATTTCTACAATTTATACAGGAAAGCAAAGAAATAAAAACTATAAATTAATGTATTGATTGGACATAATTGACTGTGGAGCCAGTTACAACAGGTTCGGGTATTCGTTCTTGCATGCTGTATGCTCTCCATTCATTGGTCTAGATGTGTAACGTAGACATTCCGTGGATGATCTGTTGTTGTCTAGAGTTAATATGGCTGACCCATTAAAGGTATTCAGACAAACATATCGGCTGCAACTCAAAGTGTTAGATGCTATTGCTGCCACAAGTTAGCAGATAGACACCGAAGACCTTTGTCTTGGTCCCAACTGAATGCGAGAGGTAAAATAATTATTTGTTTACATCCACGTGATAGACGAATGGAGAACTAGGTCAAGTCGGTGTTTGCATAACAAACAAGACATTATCTTTATTTTAATATATAAATAGAGCTTTTTGGCTGCCAGCTAAGTTTACAACAAAATACAGTTTGTAACAATTTAACTTCTAAAATCCAAAAAATGTTTTTAACTATTTCTTAATAACTAATGGTACAGTGTGGTTAGGTATTTTGGTGTGGCACCACACAAAATACCGTACCGTTATTCGGACAGCTGAACGCGGCATATCACACTAAATACTGTACTGCGTTATTCGGACGGCTGAACGCGGCATATCACACTAAATACTGTACTGCGTTATTCGGACAGCTGAACGCGGCATATCACACTAAATACTGTACTGCGTTATTCGGACGGCCGTACGCGGCATATCACACTAAATACTGTACTGCGTTTTTCGACGGCTGGACGCGGCATATCACACTAAATACTGTACTGCGTTATTCGGACTGGCTAGACGCGGCATATCACACTAAATACTGTACTGCGTTATTCGGACGGCTGGACGCGGCATATCACACTAAATACTGTACTGCGTTATTCGGACGGCTGAACGCGGCATATCACACTAAATACTGCACTGCGTTATTCGGGCGGCTGAAGAGCGGTACCTATCTGGAACGGGCTCGTTGAGTCTGGACTTCAATTCCTTCCACTAAACTCAATTTTTAAAGATAATTCCTCTCACTGTTTCTACTTTCATTCCTTACTAATGTAAATAAATCAGAGTCCATTGTAAAGGTTGTTCCCCCTAGTACGTTTCGGTAATATGTCTTATTTGTAGGTGTGAGAATTACTTTCCCACTCTTCATTGAACGGGCAATGTACTTTAATTAATTAAGGGAAAATTTCTACCTGACATCGAGATTTCACTATGAGCTGACCAAATGTAATTTAAACTCACAAAGAGACTGAAGATGGAATGGGCTGGGGTGAGTTAATAGGGTTTTACCAAGTGGTCGTGGTATGTGCTTATTGTTCTGAACCTCTGATGTATTGAAGCAGAGAAGGAAGAAATAGGGGCGGGGGTGATGCTACACGGAAGATGTCTTAATTATACAGGTCAGTGACAATAGTTGTCTGTGTGCACACTTATCTTGGTTTTTGTTTACAGTTCTTCTGTTCAGTCAATCATGAAAAAATTGCAGTTGCTCATAACGATAAAGTAAAAATTTGTTCACACACATGAGATGGGCTTGTTAGTATCGGAAGTATCGGTATCGGCCAATACAGTATCGGCGATACTTTTTTTAGAATTGGTTATTGTATTGCCGATCCTTTTGTATTAAGGATTGATTTGTGTATCGCCGATATATTTTAAACGAAAAATGTTCGATACTCGACACAAATTCATTTTTATTGCCACTATTATTTGCAGAAAAATAATAATGATTTTAATACCTTGTTTTAAAAGTAATCTACATAAATTCAGTCACGGCTGGTAATCATAACCATCAACACTACCAATATTAACACCACCCACCTTCACCAAGACTACTTGGATCACAAGAAGGAAGTTGTACAACCTTTAAAGTGTGCCTTCAGTGCACTGAGTGCAGTTCCTACAAAACTTACTAGGCAAACTTTTAATAGAAAAATTCTGCTATTGAATTAAACAAATCGTGAGAATCAAATGAGTATGTAAAAATGACAATTCCAGTTGCGTTTGTTGATATCAAAAGAAATAAAACAATTTATGACGATATTTTATTTTGACATCAGATCATTCAACAGGATATTTTAAATAGTATAAATACATTTCTGCAAGATAACAAAATTGTAGATCAGTAAAATTCATAGAAACAAATTTAAAACAAACGTCTCAAAAACGGTTTTATATTTTATACAGTCGCGTGATAGACGATGTGGTTCTGAGTCACGATTGATGTAGACGAAAAGTCTGATTTAGGACATGATGGTAAGACATGTCACACGGACTGCCGGTGTGTGTGTGTGTGTGTTAAATTCTGTAAGATGAGATGAAATCTCTTAGATCCTATAATCCACTAATGGGACGGTTTTGCAGTGCACATCTTTCATCCCCACCATAGCTGGATAGTGCAATGGCCATGGAGACACCACTGAAGACATAGTGCGGACTAAAGCCACATGACTTGAAATATCCATTGGTCCTCACCGAAGATCGAACCAGTGACCCTCAGGTCGACAGTCGAGCGCTTTACCACACGACTATCCGTCCACATACGTCGTGTGCCATTAACGGCATTAGATTATCCGGGGTTCTCAAATGTTGAGATTATCCGGGGTTCTCACATGTTGAGATTATCCGGGGTTCTCACATGTTGAGATTATCTGGGCTTCTCACATGTTGAGATTATCCGGGGTTCTCACATGTTGAGATTATCCGGGGTTCTCTACATGTTGAGATTATTCGGGGTTCTCACATGTTGAGATTATCTGCGTTCTCACATGTTGAGATTATCCGGGGTTCTCACATGTTGAGATTATCCGGGGTTCTCACATGTTGAGATGGGCCCAATGTAGGAGGGATAACATTTCAAAATATTCAATTAAATACTTAATTAAGACAACTTTATTATAAACAAATGCCCAAAGATAAAAAAAATAATTTAAAATGTTCTGACATGTAAAGATATAGAGGAGGGTTAAACGCAAGATCCCATTCTAAAGAATCAAAGAATATGTAGAATTAAACCCAAAACACTTTAGACGACTAGCTGCTATGTTGGTAAGAAACAGTTTTTCCTATATATGACGTAAACATCAAGTGATCAAATCATAACACAGGTGACTCCATATGTCGCCAATGCAGACAAATAAAGTTAAATACACTATTGCCTTAACCATTCGTAACCAATGTCAGGCAATTATTACAAGTTGGGCTCAAATTTAAAGATTTCACATGAGACTCAAACTTAGTATTTCAAGGACTGTATTCATGTATGTTATTAAGCGATCAACTGCTCATAACATAAACCATAATAGACATATCAGTAAAACATTTGCAAATCGATTTTTGTTGAACTAAGTTATCTACTATTATAAATAAATGTCTTTTAAATATGATTTTTTTTAAAATACAAATATTGATATTATGAATATAATTAGTATATTTGTTATACAACAGAGTGTCGTGTATTTATATAATTTATAACAATATTAATATATTTACAATATTAACATATTTATTATATTTTAGATTTCATTGGGTATCTGTTAAAAATATGCACCATTCCTAACGATGAATGAACTACAATAATTAATCGATACTGACACCAGTAAAACAGATTGCTTTGACATTTGTTTCTTTTAATAAGTTATATCCCAAATAATCAAATTGATACTGGCCTGACGGATACTTCATTTAATTTGATAATTTTGAAAATGTAAATTCATTGATAAGACAACGAAGGTTATTAAATCATTCTAACGTCAAGTTAAATTAATATTAAAAGAGTAAATTTCCGATAATTGAAAATGTTGTCAGCGAAAAAACCTTATTGTCCTCTTTGGTGGTTCAGTGGAAGTGTACACGGAATACAGGAATAACTGAGGCTCACCTAATGAATTAAAAGCAATGCTATAATAACATCGACTATCTACTATGTTACTTCATATATCTCATGTTTCTTGCTTTGTTTAAGCTAGACAACAATAATTACAATTTTGTATTTCTTTTTTTTTTAATCAATGAAAATTAAAAGTGTTTGAATAGAAAATTATGGTGTGATAAAACAGATATCACATGCTAACATAATGTTGTAATAATTTAATTATCAAATTGTCATGTCTATAGAGAAACAACAACCTAATCTTAATATGAAATACAAACATGAGAAATGTCAATAATGAAGTAAAACTGTCCAATAAAAAGATGTTAATAATTTACATCACTCAAAAAACATTGACCTATTGAATAAATTGTATGAAATTTATTGTTGATATAAACATTGAATTAAGAGACAAACGTGGTCAGTTAGAACAGCGCCAAGCTCGTAAGACACACTTCTAAACGTAAAGTTAAGGAACGTGAGTTATTTGCTCTTTACTAGTTCGGTGCCTTGTCCAGTAGTGTCTAGTCTCACACCCTAACTATCCTTCAGTCCTTTCAATCTATTTGGTCGCAGTGACCCTCACTATCCTTCAGTCTTCTTTCAATCTATTTGGTCGCAGTGACCCTCACTATCCTTCAGTCCTTTCAATCTATTTGGTCGCAGTGACCCTCACTATCCTTCAGTCCATTCAATCTATTTGGTCGCAGTGACCCTCACTATCCTTCAGTCCATTCAATCTATTTGGTCGCAGTGACCCTCACTATCCTTCAGTCCATTCAATCTATTTGGTCGCAGTGACCCTCACTATCCTTCAGTCCATTCAATCTATTTGGTCGCAGTGACCCTCACTATCCTTCAGTCCATTCAATCTATTTCGTCGCAGTGACCCTCACTATCCTTCAGTCCTTTCAATCTATTTGGTCGTAGTGACCCTCACTATCCTTCAGTCCATTCAATCTATTTGGTCGCAGTGACCCTCACTATCCTTCAGTCCTTTCAATCTATTTGGTCGCAGTGACTGTCACTATCCTTCAGTCCATTCAATCTATTTGGTCGCAGTGACCCTCACTATCCTTCAGTCCTTTCAATCTATTTGGTCGCAGTGACCCTCACTATCCTTCAGTCCTTTCAATCTATTTGGTCGCAGTGAATACACTATCCTTCAGTCCTTTCAATCTATTTGGACGGAGTGACCCGATGACGTGTAACAAATGTGAAGCTGGGTGCTAACTGTTAATCTGTTGTCGACACAATCGGCCCACATTTAATCTAAGTGTTTTTAGCCTTTGAGACTAATGTCCGATAGATCACTTGTGTTCATTACTTACTACTACTTTGAGACTAATGTCCGATAGATCACTTGTGTTCATTACTTCCTACTACTTTGAGACTAATGTCCGATAGATCACTTGTGTTCGTTACTTCCTACTACTTTGAGACTAATGCCCGATATATCACTTGTGTTCATTACTTCCTACTACTTTGAGACTAATGTCCGATATATCACTTGTGTTCATTACTTCCTACTACTTTGTGACCAATGTCCGATAGATAACTTGTGTTCATTACTTACTACTAGAGTGAATGTCGTTTGTTCTGTAGACTACATGCTTTACACATTAAAAACAATGATATATTTATATCAAATCAATATGACTAAATATGTTTATATTATTCAAGTTACTTCACGGCTGTGAGATTTGTTATCTTACAAAAATGTTTTTATTTAATGTGGGCCTTTCCCCACCCCCACCCAAATCTATCGCCGCCTATGCTCTATACACTCTCTACCCCTCGTTCCCATCCCTCTCTCTCTCTCTCCCTCTCTCTTCTGTCTATCTTTCTCTTTCCCCCTCTCGTTCTCCCTCTCATTATCTCTCTCCAGGGACCGAATCTGTCTGTTGTCTTTTACAAATAACAAGGAGACGTGGAGAGGGGATGGAGGAAGTGATGTAGAATTGACCCTTTCTCTCTCTCCACAATTTTGTGTCGGTAGAAATGGTTTGTAAATTATATTAGAACGAAAACCTTAGAGGTTTTAACATTTTGTTTGTTTAAGTATTTCGTGCAATCATAGTCAGGATTTATGAACTTTAATAATAAAACATTGGGTATAATTTGAATATGTTAGACAATGTGACATACAAATATATTTTTAAACATACGCTTTGGCGTTGTAAAAATGATAGGATATATTTGATTTTGTTTTGTTTTTTTTGTTTTTTTTTAATAAAAAAATTAATACAGTCATATATCACTTAAAATAAGTGCACTATGGTTTACATTTATAAATCATTAGGTACAACAAAACTTAAAACTTTTCCTAAAATCTGAGCCCTATTGAACATCTTCATTAGGACATGTATTTTAGTATAATGGCCTGTGTAATCAATACCAATGCAGGTGAATGTAATCACTCAGTTGACCTGTGCAATCAATACCAATGCAGGTGAATGTAATCACCAGTTGACCTGTGTATGTGTGTAATTGTGTATTTTGTTTATTTCCTAAATGTACAACGCAGATTGAGAAGAGAGGAACGATCCCTTTGTTAAAAAATACTTGTACATTCAAAATTACCATATTCATTTTCTTATAAGTAGTTAAATTTAAAAATGTTTCCCATTCTGGTCATAAATTTTAGCCAATGAAGGAAACCTCTCCCAGATGTGTGTCACATGTCACACATCTCAACACACACCAGTCTCTCTCAATGTTTACATTATCAACCCTGACCTTATCAACCCTGACCTTATCAACCCTGACCTAATCAACCCTGACCTTATCAACCCTGACCTTATCAACCCTGGCCTTATCAACAATGATCCCTAGACTGTCTTCTCTATCATAAAACTATCTCAAGGATGTGGCTGGCCTCAATGTCACCAAACACCACATGTGGCTGTGACCACATTAAACCCCCACCAAATGTGGCTAGCTTTGTTCGAATGTTTACATTTCTTGCACTAACATTTTGTGTAATTCTGTCCATGTTTAACTCCATATTGACCCTACATCCATCAGTAACTTTTCCACAACACTCACCCACCCACTTCCTATTCTGTATTGTGTTTGGTCGCTCATGTTGTAAAATCGATATGGAACTTTTGTGTTTGAAGTCAAAAACTCTGGTATGTCTGGCTGGTCATTTTAACATTAGCTCTGACTGTCATTTCAGCTGTACTTTTATCAGGTTATACATATCCTTGTCGCGGTGACCTTCAGGTAAATGGTTTATGGTGAATAAATAGTGCTGACTCCATTTACCCAAAGTATTGTCATTTATTGACACATTCTTAATTTAATCTCCACACTGTTGTCCTGTTTCTGTAGCTGGTATTTGGCTTGTCTTTGAAATGTTGCCAAATGTACGATCTGCCGGTCATGCGTAACAAAAATGGGTTTTAACACTGTACCCAATGATTAACTTAATGAGGTTCAAACGTTTAAAAAAAGTTAAAATTCATAGAGCTGTAACAAAATGATGAGTTGCAAAATGTTAATGATGAACACCTTGTTGCTTGTATCCAGAAGAGTGTATGATAGAAACGTACCATTTGATATCATGACTATATGCTAGTTCTTGAAAATTTTGAGATGTGTTTATAAGTCTTTATCTTATAAAAGTAAAAAAGCATTATTCTATGTACTTTATATCTAACATCTAATTGTTGAGCACAAAATTTATACAATGTGTTAGTTAATGTTTGAAAAAAAAATCAAAACCAAAAATGTTTTTTTTTAAAGATGACGTATTAGATATAGTTATCTGCCCTATTATAATGATTATTATGCAATATTTTCATTTAAATAAATGGTATAATAGATATGATTCATTACAAAATTGCCATATATTATACTATTCTATAATTATTTCTTTTATTTTTCGAACAGTTTATCGTAGGCAAAAAAAAGTTATTTTGGTAATTGGGTCACCGAGTAATGAGGGTCTTTATGATCAGCCAGCAATGACCATCTTCAGATTGTAATATGACTCAAGGAAATAATTAATAAGAGCCAAGATGATATATCTAGTAGACCTATAAGTGACACATCATATGTAAGTGACTGGACATAACGGACAGATAAGTGTCACATCATATGTAAGTGACTGACATATCACGATAGATAAGGGCCGCATAATTTGTAAGTACATGACATAACAGACATATACAAGTGTCACATCATATGTAGGTGAATGGACATAAATAACCGACAGATAAGTGTCGCGTCATATGTTGGTACGTAGTTTGATCGGTTACACATAAACTCGATAAAACAAAGCTCAGATATATGTACACAAAAAACTTCATTAAAGAGACACACCATTGTTAATTTATCAAGATGAAATAATAAAAGGTTTTTTAAAACTTCTACATGATTTATACATCATAAAAAGCTTCATTAATAAATGGCTTAATATATATTGTTTTTTTAATTTTGATAGTACATCAATCTGTGCCGAATTAAAAGCTGGCAGTTACTACTTTCACCCGCCAGCTGAGCAGATTCAGTCCAGATGACCAATATATTGTGCCACACACAGACTTGGAAAATATAGAAAACATTTATCCTCTACTTTCAATTGATTTGGTAGGTGGTTAATTTATAGGCTAATTCAATACTGGACGCCATTTAGAATATAATTTATTAGCCACTAGGACAGAAGTTGTAATAGAAATAAATATTGTATCCATAGACTCAATTGACATTTATTACTATTATCATTATGTTCATGTTATCAAAACTTTATCATAATAAAATCAACGAATTAATTAGCTCATAACGAGGCAATATACTCATTTTGTTCTGTATTTAAAAAATTTTCGCCCAAACAGTGAAAAAGAAAAAAAAAGAAACGGAAAAAACTATTTCATATCAGAGTCAACAACATAAAACCGTTAAAAATTTCAGCTATGGAAAATTATTTACATATTTACTGATCACAAACTTTGGTGCTTTCTGTTTCCAACTCACAGCTACTAATTTAATTAATTACAAGTGGTTTTTTTCTCAATTCTAGTTCTGCCTTTGTAATCATCACTTCTGGTTGGTATTTAAAAAAAAAACGATTACTGGTTTTTTTTTTTTATTTTACCCAACTTTTATGGTTTTTTAAACTCACGGGAAACAACTGTAACCTAACTATGAAAAGTAAATATTTTACTGATTATTTCTATTCTATTGGCATTTTTTTTTCGTTTTTTGTCTAGTGAGGCAATATTCAAAAACATTTTTATAATTTTCAACTCAATGTATGTTGATTTATTATTTAAATATTGTTTATTATTATTTAACTGACCAATGTACATTCACATTTGTTAAATTTTACAACTCAGTCGATTGATTACCTATCTTCGATATATAATTTTTTTATTGAAATAATTTTATTTCTTGTGTTCATGACGTCCCAATTATATACTGTCAATATTTACTAATTGACAAATTAACAAAAACATGACTTGACGGAAAATACAGAAATAAACAAAGATAAAAAGTGAAATTGGCAAATCGAAAGATTTATTGAAAATATTTTGAGTCCAAACACATTAATGTACAGAAGGTAAACAACATAAGAATAAATAAATATATTGATGACACACAAACAAAACATTAGAATAAAGCAAATATATTGATGACAATAATAAACAGACAACAAATGTTTATGCTCATGGCATATAATAATAGAATGACATACAAAAAAAAATACAACACCGCCATATTGTTTGTTTAAAAACAACTCACCAACCAAGAATAACTGTCGCGCTAAAATTAAGTTTACAATTTAAACTTCCACTGTGGACAAGTTGATACCATCACCCACCACCACCATCATAACCCACACAATGAACTTTGGCTCCACTACCTGGACATGTAAATGTTGTGTAGGTAAATTCTATTTAATCTATCACCCACCTTGTATCTGTCCACCAGCGACCAACACTGACCTGTTTACTACATCCATGAGGATGGGACACTATAAAGTTCAACTTGTCCACATCTCGAGATTCTCTGTATTTGTTGTAGACCTTCCTCCAGACATCATCATAATGTCCCACAACATGTCCAGTTTATCTCCCAGATTTTTGTCACATGTCACACATTTCAACACACACAGTCTCTCTCAATGTTTACATCATCAACACTGACCTGATCAACACTGACCACTGGACTGTCTTCTCTATCATAAAACAATCTCAATGACGTGTGGCTGGCCTCAATATCATCAAACACAACATGTGTGGCTGTGACCACATCAAACTCCCACCACACGTGGCTGGCTGTGTCTGAATGTTTACATTTTGTACACCAACATGTTGTGTAGTCCTTCCAATGTTTATATCCATATATATCACTATACCCATCTGGTAAACTTGTTCACTCTACTCACCATCCCACTTCCTGTTTTCAAGTTTGTTTTGTCTCTCATGTTGTAAAATGGATATGAAAATTCTTCTTTGGCCAAAACTCTGGTCTGTATGGACTGGTCATTTTAACATCAACTTGACTGTCAGGTCAGCTGTAACTTTGATCAGTTCATACAGATCATTGTCACGATGACCTTCAGGTAGATGGTTTAATGTAAATGTATCAACAGGTATAAACTTTATATGACCTGGATTTCCTACAGCCAATAAGATGTTTGTGTAGATCAGCTTCTCCACCTTCTGACATCTGAGTTTCATGATCACCTGAACAGACAAATCAACTTACAATTTTAAAATGGAAAATTTATTGCTACACATTAAAATATCAAATATATCAAGTCCAATTATTATGTCTGTTATATTATAAAAATGTAAACAATATTACTAAATTGTGTTTGATTTTACCAAAAAGTTGTTTGCCCATTGTCTGAGTTTCACAGTCCACCAATTGACTTTAGAACTCATGTGATACACTTAAGTCTGAAATAAACAGATCAATAATTCATAAAATAATATTATAGATGACTTAAATAATAGGATCATAAAGTTAAATTAAATATTTGAATAAAAACTCATTTGAACAATGTTCAAGTCAACACACAATTCCTGTAATAAAACACTTACCATTACATTTAATAATTAATCTTCTATTATTTCAGTCATTCAATTTTTCTGACATCTGAGTTTTTTCTTGATCAATTGACAATGTATACAATTTAACATTAAATGCATCAAAAGTTTAACTTAAGAGAAATCAGAATATACAATTTAGATATTGTGTTTTGTATTACACCCAATTAATACATCAGTCATATAATATATTTTACCTGAAAGTGTTTCTTTTACGTTGTGTCAGTTACACTGTCTACCAAGAGACTTGGGAACTCTGCTAAAAAAAATAAATCAATATCAGGTATTATGTCAACTTGTATTCATCTTTACAAATTAGTTTTTAATAATATGTATATTTTTTATCATTTTCAATTACATTGAGGAATAACAATAATTTAAGACAAACAGAATAAAGTATTTAAAACATTTTTTTTATTTATAGCCATTTTAAAAGGCAGTGGCTTCGAATACGACCGGGTGTGTTTCGTATTTTTTTCCGAGATACGACCAGGTAAACTTTGATGACGTCAGTAAACAGAATGAATGAGAACTCTTAGCTTACTGCAGACTTTGATGACGTCATTTGCTGTTAATAATCGGAGATATTTTTATATTTGGCTCTAATTTTTTTCGAGTCTGTCCAAGCCTCATAAATAAAGTCATTTGCCGTTAATAATCGGAGATATTTTTTATAATATTTTTTTTAAAAATAAATACGGCTTTGAATTATATATTTTAGTTGTCAGGATATATGTCTAAGACTAAGAGTTTTCGGGTCTGGCCGCTTCAATTAAGTCGGACGAATAAAACAAAAATTATGCGCTAAATTAGTAGCTATCGTACCCCCTCCCCCAGAAAGCTAACACTCGTTAATTCGTCTCCGTCAGTATTTGGTTCGATTCTCGGATATAAATGCTTCCCCATCCCCTATTTTTGTTTCTTAATCATATTATTATTTAAAAATTTGAAATATGTAGGCTTCTCTGAATTTTTTAAAGTGTGACGCAAAAATTATGGTAAGGAAAAGTTATGTAATATTTAGCCTTAGGACTAGGCTATACCCTGCAAAGCCTTTGCAGGAAGATAAAATATTGTAAAGCCATTGCCGAACCTAGGATTTGGGGCCTTGCATTTTGACATTCGATACCATGACATGAGATTATGTTCTTAATATTTAATGTAAAAAATAATTTTGGGGTCTCCCCTGCTGAAGCCTGGCGGGACTTTCGATTTTGACCCCATCCCTTAAAATTGTTACGCCTCTGTGTTCAGCTTTGATACATATTTTCAAAATATTTTTTACGTTATGAAATAGTTAAAAAAAACCTAATTAGTTGTTGTTTCTTTTTTTTTTACAACATCCTAAAATATAAATTATTTCAATTTTTAAAAAAATGTCAAAGATATCTAGTTAGTTAATTTTCATTAAAACAACTAAAAGGATACATTCTGAAAAAAAACACAATAAAAAAGTTATGTTTCAGGTAGGAACGGAACCCTCGATATAGTCAGCATAAAATGAGTCACAGACCAAACGGTTTCACCACTGTGACAGGAAGAATACTAATAAGCAAAGTTGCAATTTTAATATTTAAGTAGACAAAATTACTCGTTCCCGCGAAAAGAAGATAACTTTAAATCATAAGAGTTCGATCTGTTTACTGGCGTCATCAAAGTTTGCTGGTCGTGTCTCAAAAAGTACGAAACACACCCGGTCGTATTCGAAACCACTGCGTTCACAGTATCGATTAAAGTTTGTAAAAACATAGCTATTTTATTTTTAACATTTTATTAACTTACTATAGTAGTTTGTAATAAAAAATGGCAGAGTGTGTTCAGTTATGACGTCAATATGTAAATATAATTGAAAAAAAAAACATTAACAACAACATAATACAAACAAACATTAGCCACATATTTAATATATTACTTAAGAATAAAATTGTTGCTTGTCTAATATCGATATCTTTATTCAAAGATCGAGATGTTATATTCTAGACCAGTATTTCGTCAACTTAATTCATTTATGTTTGTTTAATTTAATTATCATTAATAATGAGGGCCACAGAAATTATTTTAATCATAGTTAATTTCGTTTATTAAAGAGTTTTACAACTTCGCTTTAGCTAGTCTAAATATATTGACTGTTTACTAAACTTGAGTGTTTACTCTTATTTTTTTATGATTGATATGTAATGCAAATGATTAAAGGAAATTTTCCCACACTATATAATATACAATATTTCCAAGGGACTTTTCTTCATTTTTAAATATTTGGGAATTCCCAAACAGTGACTAATATCTAATAGTTATTTGAACACAGTACAAGTCATGGCCCGCACATGGTCGAAGCAATTCGTTGCCAACTTAACAATAGGTTAAAAATAAAATTTCAAATGTACAACATTACCAAAGGTAACCACGTACAGTGGCCCAACCACGGCTCAAGCCCCCCCCCCGAGAACAAATCATCAATACATATTTTATTGTATAAAGTTACTAAAAAGACTGTCAAGCTGTCTTCTTTCTATATGTGAGTCCCCCCCTCCAGCATTTTTTGTTGGTTACGCCACTGACCACGTATATGGTTAGTGGGATCCTCTATATTGTTTGTTAAATTGTAAAATATAATGTACATATCCTAAATATTCTGGCTCATTGGGAGCCGCAATAAAACCTATCGAGTCGCTGCATGTGGCTTTAAGAGCTACATTTGGCTACCCATGTAAAACAGTCTATGGCAGTAATGAATATGATACACTGGAAATCAATTACTATGTCCGATAAAAAACCATAGGCCTAATTAGTATTAACCAGAACAAACATATGTAATCTACATATTCTTATTAAATTCAATATACACGTCAAAGTATAAGGTGGGGTCTGTCTTATTTTGTCAACTCAATTGAAAATAATTACAAAAGTGGATCCCTATAGACTGGTAAGACAAACTGATTTTCTAAAGACTGCGAGACAAACTGATTCGGTCAAAGTTAAGAGGTTTAGTCCATTGTTTAGTTCTTCACTTGGTTCTTTTGAAAATGTAGAAAATTGATATTTACTTTCATTTTATTGAATAATTAGACTAAAAAACACGGCGACACGCCCACTTTACGCCATTTTTTTGTACCGGTGATTGGTCAAGTTTTTTTACCTTGACCTTTTTTTTTTACTGTCACAGTATGTTTGATGTAACTTTGTACTAAATCTGGCTCAGCCAATTAAAAACGTTAAATTTAATTCTCATTAATGTGACTACTTAGGCTAGGCTAGTAAGGACAAATCTAAGAATATAGCTATGATGCATATAAGTTTTTAAATGTGCCATTTATATTATTAAAATACTGGAATTAAATTATGTCAATTGCTACAGATAACATCAACGATGGATGTTCCACATCTATAATTGTAGAAGACAGAAAAACGCTTGAGAACAATACAGAAAAGTCAATACATGAAGTGATCTTACACACTAATTAAACATGAAAAATGTGTAGTTAAAAGATGTTTTTTTTAATGTTTTCACACTTTGTGCCATCCGCAGCTCTGCGGATAGTTTTGTGCCGTATAATTGACAATCAGATAGTCGACACGGTACAAACAAAATTTATTGAAGAGCCACATAGTGATATATAATATTTGAGGGTTGGAGATGTGTTCCAAATTTTGTTAACTCGTTTTTTATGGCAGGCAACTCGTTGATTTTGTTATATTAGTCAAATTAGATTTTAATGATTTTAATGATAAGAGGGCGGGGGCGGTAGAGTTTGAAGTTTGTCATTTCACGTTTTATTTGGGATGGGGTTATTTGTTATATCTTGTGTTTTTAGTTTTCAATTGTGATGATGCTTCTATAAATAGAAAGTAGCCTAACACGTACACACAGCAATAATAATATTAAAAATAAAAATGGCCTACCCTATGTTCTTAGTAATAGAATATTAGGTACTTGCCATTGAGGGAGGGAGAAAGTATATAAGGCTGAAAGCAGCAGTAATTTACAACTGTTTGAATGTGTTTCGTTTCACAAACGTCTATAGACTTTGAATTAATAAATCTACATCAACTCCGAAGATACAGAAGTAACCAGAATTTGTTATACAACCCACCAGAAGTTCATGGTAGTAAATAATATAATATACATACAACTGTTCTACAAATAAGCATAACTATGACAACCAGTTAGCCCAGTTTGAATGAAAGTGCTAGTTATGTGCAATATTTATAAAGATGCATATACAAGAAATATTGAAACGGTAACATACTTTTTAGTGTCGAAAGTAATTATCTTGTTTTTGTTTGTGTAGTTAGTTTAAATTAATAAGTGGTGTACATAGTGGAATAACAAAACTCTCAAATTTAGTAGTTTTATAGTCTATTATACTCTTTAAATTGTTAAAAGAATTTCCCTTTCTTTTGTGGGTAAAGTTTATATACAACATTAAAAATAGCACACCAGACCAAAAAAACAGCTTCAAACTCATTACATTCATAAACCAATGCAAAACTTGAGATGCCATTCTGCTATATCCGTCTTTATATAAAAAGGTCATCGGGGCAGATGAAGTCTAGAATTCATCTGTTTCTATAACCTCGGCATAAATAGGGATTGTGAAGTTGTTAGCACAACGCCCAGCCGCCTTTACTTCCAACTTAAGTCAGGTACCCGTTTAAAGCTGGGTGGATTTGTGGGATGACTTTGAAACAAATTTCACCTGGAAAATCTTCCACATGGTTCTCACAGTGGATCGAACCCATGACTCTCAGTTCGACATTCAAGTATCTACACTACTCGGCCATCCGTCCCTCTTTATATAAACACTATCAAAAAAGTAATTCACTGGGCTCTATAAGAATTTAATAAATTGACACAAACACTTATCATAGTGTATTGTCATCAAGAATACACTAATGGCATGTTATTTTGTTATATATAAAGTTAAAACAGTTTTATTTCATATAATAGTTGTATCAATCATTTAAAATAAATTTTTACTACGACGAAAAATAGAACGCGTCATTTCGTATTATTATTTGACCGCGAAAGTAATAGACTAAAAACAAAATGGTCGCTTTCTGTGTTTAACAATTTTATTATAAACAGAATATCTGGAAATAGAGTAGATGAATTTATAAGGCTGTGGCTAAGGATGACCATAAAATATGATTGTTATTCAGACCCGTGACAAATATGCACTAAGCTTAGCTATATTTAAACTTCATTAGACGGGAAACCTGAAAATAATACTACAGAGTCCTCTTAGTGGAACCATAAACACTGAGTAACGATTAAATCATACAATTCAAACAATTATAAAAAAAAAACAATAATAAAGTTTATGTATAGCTAAGCTAAGTACACATATTTGCCACGGGCCTGAATAACAATCAGCAGGCCTGTAACCAGGTCAAACTAAGCAGGGGGGCACCAATACCCAGCATGGGGGTACCTTCTCATTTTAGTTACTTTTTCTTATTTTTTCCTCTTTCTTCCTTTTTTAAGTGGGGGGCACTCCACACCCAGCGGGAGGGGGGGTGCACTCAATACCTACACTACTTGTTGTGAGAAATGTCAAGATACAAACACAGCCAGCGACATGTTGTTTGAGTATAATGTACACACAGTCACACATGTGGTGCTTAATGACATTAAGGAAAGTCGCACGTCCTTGAGATTGTTTTATGATAGAGAACACAGTAAAAAGATCAGTGTTGATCAGGTCAATGTTGATAATGTAAACATTTAAAGAGACTGTTGTGCGTTGAGATGTGTATCATGTGACAAAGATCTGGCCGACGAACTAAAAATGTTGACAAAAACAAGGTGGGGAGTAGATTTCATACATTTACCTATGCAACGTGTCTATTTCAGGTAGTAGTTGATCCATAGTTAACTCACTTATGTAAATCGTGTGGTTCTAAGAACCTGTCAACAGTGAACGCTTAAAACTTAAACTTTATCGAAGGTGACTTGTGAAGACTTGTAAAAAAATCTTAATATAATTAAAAAAAATTGTTTGTTTATTGTAGCCATTAATATTTTAGATCATTTTGGTATTCGATACATTATTTTTTTAGGTGGAGCATTATTTATATAGTTGTAATAAAATTTAAAAAAAAAATATATTGATAAGTATTTTTCCTGTCTTGTTATGTTTTAAATGTCATGTCGAAGTGTTTTTTTCCTGTTCAACAATTAACTAAGTATACATTTTAATGAGTGATTGGAGCAAAGTAATACAATTACTGACATAAATAAACATTCACGTTTTGAAAAGAAGTTACGGCATGATTTTAATTTCACTAGATAGTGTGAAACTGACCGAATGTTAAATGTATGTACTATACAGTTATGATGATTTTAACAGTTAATCTTAAATCTTTGTAATAAGCTTACAATCATCGGTTCAAGAAATTTGAGATAATGTTTTAGAACGAACAACGATTGACCTATCAATAAAATGGTAATCATTAATAGAACATGTACTTGTTTTAGTCTGTTTTAGAGACTTCCTAAGAAATATTTTTGTAGAATATATATCTTTTCTGCTGTATATGTTGTCATTAGTTGTTTATAGGACCTAATTTGATCTCATCTCAATTAAATGGCGCTATATAGTGCTCTTCTTTCATGCCTCCACCATAACCAGTAGTGCACGCCACGGAATGCACCGCGGGATAAATAGTAAGTAAGTAGTAGTAGTAAAGTTCCCTTAGCCCTAACGAGCTATCAGCAAGATGAAGTGTAGAATTCATCTGTTTCTATAACCTCAACCTATAAAGGGATTGTGGTTAAAGTACAACGCCCAGCCGCCTTTACTTCCCCTACTTAAGTCAGGTACCTATTTAAAGCTGGGTGGACTTGTGGGACGACTTTTGCACTGAATTTCACCGAAAATTCACCGAGGTTCGAACCCAGGACTCTCAGGTCGACAAATAGAGTGTCTGCTCACTCGGCCATCCGTGACAACTTTAACTAAAGCATGAATGATTCGAAAGTCCATTTATTAACTCTCTGTAGGTCTTTCTCCTTAGTTGATGAAAATGATGAGCTATATTAGATATTAGTACAGCACACGTTATCTATGATTTAGGCGATCATTACAACAGTACATCACACGTCTACTATGACCAAGGCGATCTTTACAACAGTACATCACACGTCTACTATGACTAAAGATCTGCTAAATGAGTACATCACACGTCAACTATGACTAAGGCGATCTTTACAACAGTACAGCACAAGTTATCTATGATTGAAGATCTACAACAAAGTACATCACACGTCTACTATGACTAAGGCGATTCCTACAACAGTACATCACACGTCTACTATGACTGAGGCGATCTTTACAAATAGTACATCACACGTCTACTATGACTGAGGCGATCTTTACAATATACATCACACGTCTACTATGCACTGAGGCGATCTACAACAGCACATCACACGTCTACTATGACTGAGGCGATCTTTACAACAGTACATCACACGTCTGTCATGACTAGCGATTCTTTTGGATGAATTAAAGATCGACAACGTTGCGAGACTGAGGTTGATTTACAACAGTACATCACACACTATAAAGACTAAAGAAGACTCAGCAACAGTACATCACACGTCTCCTATGACTAAGGCGATCTTTACAACAGTACATCACACGTCTACTATATACAAGGATCTTTACAACAGTACATCACACGTCTACTATGACTAGCGATCTACAAACAGTAACATCAAATGTTCCGTTAAGATCAAGGCGATCTTTACACACATCACACGTCTACTATGACCGAGGCGATCTTTACAACAGTACATCACACGTCTACTATGACTGAGGCGATCTTTAAGAACAGTACATCACACGTCTACTATGACTGAGGTGATCTTTACAACAGTACATCACACGTCTACTATGACTATAAGGATCTTTTAATATACATCACACGTCTACTATGACTAAGGCGATCTTTACAATAGCATCACACGTCTGCTATGACTGAGGCGACCTTTACAACAGTACATCACACGTCTTTGTTAGTGATCATACAGATCTTTACAACAGTACATCACACGTCTACTACAGACGGAGGCGATCTTTACAACAGTACATCACACGTCTACTATGGCTAAGGCGATCTTTACAACAGTACACTGGCCATCGTCTACTGGCGGACTAAGGCGATCTTTACAACAGTACATCACACGTCTTGTTGACTAAGGCGATCTTTACACAGTACACCACACGTCTACTATGACTAAGGCGATCTTTACAACAGCACATCACATTGTTTGCTATGACTAAGGCGATCTTTACAACAGTACATCACACGTCTACTATGACTTATGATCTTTACAACAGGCCATCGCATAGTCTATTGCATCATGACCTTACAAATAGTACATCACACGTCTGTTATGACTAAGGCGATCTTTACACCAGTAACAGGGTATTCCATTGTTGACTAAGGCGATCTTTACAACAGTACATCACACGTCTACTATGACTAAGGCGATCTTTACAACAGTGTCGTCACACGTCTACTATAGACGAAAGATCTACAACAGTACAGCACACGTCACTATGACTACAGCGATTCCTACAACAGTACATCACACGTTCATTATGACTTAAGGCGATCTTACAACAGAGACATCGCACGTCTGCTATGTATCGAGGCACCTTGTTAAACAGTATTCTTTAATACGTCACAAGTGATCACAGATATTACAACAGTACATAACACGTCTACTATGACTAAGGCGACCTTTACAGCAGTAAAGTTACTCGTCCTAAATGACTGCATCATGTATGTGGGATAATTAAAGAAAGTGTCTAAATCCATCAGACTTGGTGATAGCTATTGCAAAAGCATCCGACATTGATAAAACCAAAGACAACATAATGAACAAGTCAATGAAGTCACTTTTTGTTTCAAAACACTTCAAAATCTAATATGTCAGCTATATGGCAAAAAGGTCACTTCTACAAACGTGGCACACAGAACCTCTCAACTGTAGGTAGACATTGTTACACAGGCGTTGGTTTATTTCTCTGCTACATTATTAATCATGCTTTGCTTTTAGAAGGTCATCACTCGATAAACAAGGCGCGAGTTACTGGAATCTAGAATCATAACCAGACGATTTAATACATCCAGAATATTTCTGACAGTTGTTCTGGCCTCTAAATATTTGACGTGCTTACTTCCCTCTAGAAGCAAACCATAAATCACGTGTTCATCCACTTTGAAAATTAACATTCACTATTTTGTTTTTAATCGCATCAATGGTGACCTGAACATTAGTATCAAGTTCAAACTGACACCATTATATTTCTGGAGCTGAAAGCAGTGTAGAAAACTCGTATATTTTTTTTGAAGATCCTACTTATAAAGCAGCTATCTTGTCGTCCGGGCCGCGGCGGTGTGTGGGGAATCCGTTCTATAAATAAACGACCTCCAGTAAATAAATAAAACAATATAATTTGATAAAGTAATCACGTGACCAGCAAGGTCACGAAAACAAAATTCAAAATGGCGCCCATTGCTTCGATTCGATATTTATTTTTTTGAAAAATCTACAGTTTTAAATAGTTTCGTTGTTTTTTTTATTATGAAATGTATAAGTCCTAAATATTAAATAATAAAATAATAATATTATATAATATCATTCAAATTATTTTCGTTTTTTTACAACAGATAACATTTGAACATCGTCAAAGTGAGCCAAACGTAAACAATAAGAAAAGGTCAAGGTCACTATCGATCGCCTTCATAAATACAGTTTATAATATTAAAACAAGAAATTCTGTAAATTTCTATACAAATTAAGTCACTATCTACATTTGTGAAAAACAGAACTTCTGCATCCGAACTATTTGTAAATATTACATTTTGCTATCATAAAGGTGAGAGGTATACCACATGGTATTACCTGTGACAGAGCACGAAATCGATGATCATGTTGAACGGTGTTAAGATTAGGAAATGGTGAAGCAATGAATAATGATAACTTGGGCGATGAAGTGGTTGAAATTCCCAATTCAATATTATGCACTGGCAATTTAATTACTGAAATCTATGGAACTAATTTGAAAATAAGTGCAATTAAGGACACCATGTCCCACAGTGCAATTCTTGTGTCCTGAAAATGATGACGTCGAGAAGCTAAATGGAGAAAATATGGACTTGCTGAAAAAGAATACGACCTACTTAAGTGATGATTCGATTAGGTGATGACTAATTTTCCTGTTGAACTGCTGCTTATTAGAAGGTGGTATAAATCAGCAACTAATTTACCTAATCAAATTAATTAAATTGATTGGGAAGGGGTTTCACATTACACCTAGATTTCCCGGGCAACACCGGGCTTAATATCTAGTGAATATATAATTGGCAAGATGTCATACGTATATGCAAGAAGATACCAGATGACAAAGTGTACCAGCAAAAATGTATGGACAGCACTTTAATGCTGCGACAGGTCAGACATTTTCTTTTTTACAAGTATCGTCAAGGTTTGACAGTTTAACTGGAGGTGCAGGTTAGTGCTATTTGCAGGACAATGATAAAATGTTTAGCAAATAAAGCTTTTAAAGGTTTGAATCTTTCGCCGACCTTTTGATTGGAAGCACTGTTAGTAATATATGTTTAATAATACGCATCCAAACATGTAGAAATCATAAATATGCCAGCTAAATAATTTGTTGTTAATATATTATCTTGACTGAACTATTAGGGCCACATTGGTAAATACTACATTATACATGTTTATTTCCTAAATCTTATAAATCACCAATAGGAGGATTTTGTAGTGACTGCCCTCATTCCTTTTCACCTTACTAGGTAGTTTAATGGCTATGGAGGCACCACGGGACACATAGCGATGAAATAAATTGTGTGATAATATTCAATTAAAGGCTGACTGTCCCCCCATCCCCTGAGTTTAAACCCGTTTATGTTAACATATTTTCTTTCAAAAGCTTTGTCTATATGTATTGAAAATAGAAAAGTTCCGTATAGTTTTTGTTCAATGTATTTTTTGCCAATACAGAACATTTAATATTTTGATGTCTTGTTAATTGATTTTTTTTGTGCAAACCTGTTTTATGTTTTTGTTTCGGACCATTTAACAACTGATCATGAAACAGAAAAATTAATCCATTATTCCGTGCCAAGACCGGGTACAAATTTAGTTCATGACAAACATAAAATTTGTTAAATTCTATGAATTTCCGGTTAATGTAAAATTATTTCTTATGCTTGAGTGTCATAAACCAATTAAGGTACCCCTTCCTCCCTCTGATTTTTATTCAACCGGTTTAAATACTGACTGCTTATTTATAGCACGAAACTAAATGTATGTATCTAACAAGTGGAACATTTGTTGACAGAGACTCAGAACATTTTTCTATGTATTTTTAAAATCAACAACGTCAATATGAAATGGCAATATGAAATTTAATAGTATTCTAAATGACAGAACACTTTAAATGACATTTTTTTTACTTGTGACATTCAAATTCTGTTCAATTTACATTCTAAAGCGCCCGCCCCAATTTTGAAACAAAAGAGAATTATTAATAAAAAAGTAAATTAACCCAAAAAATATATAAAGTTGTGTTGGTAATTACAACTAAAAGAAAGACTGCAACAAAATAACATAATATAGTTGTAGAAAAAGAAGTGGCAAATGTGTGTGAGTGGCAGAAGGTTTGTGACAAATATGAACTTAGTCCGTGAGGTAGTGGGAAAAAAACGCATATTGGAACAGACACAGACAGATAGACATACTTCCCCGCATATTGGAATAGACACATACAGATAGACATACTTCCCCGCGTATTAATACACTCTGGAAGAAGTTGTGAATGTATAGAGTTATTATTGTTTATTTAATGTAGAGAGAGAGAGAGACATTAATGAAGATAAATCAACAGTCAACGCTCTTGTGGGGATAAAAAAAAATGAAGAGAGAGATTAACAATCAAATACATTATTACAGTCATAGATACAGCATCGTTTTAAGTCATTCAACAGCCAGTCAATGAACTTGGCTTCAAAATATTTCATTTTTTAATTCAAAATGGCTGCCGCCTTGAGGGAATGTGTGTGTGTGTGTGGGGGGGGGGGGGTTGTTCATGTGTCTGTGTGTGCGCACGTCAGTCAGGAGATAGAGGGGATGATATCATGGACGTGTACATCTGTTTTGTAAAATCTACAGCTCTAGGGGGGGGGCGATAAAAAATAATAAAATATTTCAAGTGAGATTCATGAGATGACATTTCAACTTTTTGAACTGCCACGAGTGAGAAAGATAGCAGGCGTCATTGTTCCAAGACATTGACCTTCCCGACAGTTCAATATCAGAGTAAATAACATAAATTAGCCGATATTCTTCATACAGCTTATGTAACCAAGCTGCTTAAATAAATCGCTGTAAATTAAACAAATTTAAAAGAAAAAAAATGTTTAGTCTGATTTTAAAGTCTCGGCTGCTATTAGGAGAAACAAAAAAAAAAACATAGGTTGCTGCTCGTTTGACTTGCATTTTTATAAGGGGAAAGAGTTCATTAAATGTGGCTGCCGAATTCTTAAATCGGAGTTAGCCTAAAGCTAAAATCATTTCTTTTTTAATTCTTTTTTTTTTTTAATTCGTGTATGTGTCGTATGTATCATGGGATGAATTAATAAATAAACTATCCAACACATTTTTTTTTTAAATGCAGAATCAAATACATACAGTAAAACCAAATCAGCAGACTAACACACACACACATGAGGTGGTGGAGGGGGGAAAACACACACACACACACACAGCTTCATCAACAACAACATATGTGGGGGGGGGGGCTTACCTCGGAGTTGTCTGGTCAACAAATGAGTGTGGTACAGCACCCCCGGGCTGTGTAGTTGCTGATGTCCGTACGGTAGATATCCTTGGAGTGTCCGATACTGTGCTCCACATGGGGGTGACACACACACACTCACACTTACACACACATATATATATATATATAAACACTCAGACAGATTCACACACAACAGAGTCAGCGTGAGGTGAAAGAAGAAGTGGAAGGAAATAATAAAGAAATAATACTTTAAAAAGTCAAACCTCGAACATCCTAGACCAGGAAGACAAATACGCTGATGCTCCCCGGGCCGAGATACCTCCTTCTTCTTTTCTCTTTTTTTTTGCGTGTGGAATCTGTTTGGACGACTAATTCTCACCGTGTGTCCGCGGGGCTTAGGTCTTGTTTGCCTGGGATGAAGAGAAAAAAGAGCCCAAAGTTGACTCGCTAACTCCTAGTGACAATATACTCCAATACCTACACCGGCTCCCTTTAACACATTCAGTTTTTTTTAAAACGGTGAATGAGACGGTGGGTGGGGCTGGCAGGGGGGGGGATGAGAGTTGACGAATGGTGGGGATGATGTGGAGTTACAACGGGGGACAGCAGCTCGTACAACTGAAGGATATATTTCTGGACACTTGACAAGGTTGACTAGTAAAACCAATTTAAAACACCGGAAAAAAGTACATTAAAATCATCAGATCTTAAAAAGAAATGAGGGGGGGGGGAGGGAGAGAGAGAGAGAGAGAGAAAGGAGCTTGTAAATATGGAGGAACGTAATAAAAATGAAAACGGAAATTCCCATTAGCTTAAAATAATAACACCGGAATATGATCAAACATCAAAACTTCTCAATATTTTGTACCAGTCGGATAATTTAAATACAATATTTAAAAATAATAATAATAAAATATGCATGTTATTTAACGACTCAAGATTTCTTTTGTTGTCAAACGAATACAGCAAACATCAGACCACCTATCACCGTCAAACTAATCATGTTTGAGAATCAACACAAATCACCTTTAGTAACGACATTTCTAAGAATTAAACAACAGTTGCTTCAAACCTAATCCAATGTCTCAGGAAAAAAAAAAGTTAAAGGACAAACGACCAGAAGAACAAGGCCGATAACTCTGACTCACTTCACACCAGACCAATTTTATTCCGGCGCCAAAATTGTACTTCTGTTCTTTCCTCTAATTTAGATTTCTTTACTTCTGTCTCGTTTTCCTTTCCATTTCTTTTTTTTTTCAATATCAAGAGATTTCCATTTGGCCTATTTCGGTCATCTCTTTACGCCTTAATTATCTATCTCTTTTTATTTCTTCTTTTAACTTTTTCATATCTTCCCCCCCCCAACCCCCAAAATAAAATAAGACAGAACGTTTCAAGGATAGAGAACTGCCAATCACCTATAGCAGATGTTCTATATACGTAGTCTTTCAAAGTACTGACAATGCATGCCCTTTATGTACCTGCTTAACACCAGACATATTCTAAATGTCTTGTGGGTGGCGCTTTGGTAGTGTGTCGGATCTGCATGCTAGGGTGATAACTATTTTCATTTTTTTTCGTAACGAAACTGAAACCCCTCACATTTGAGGAACAATTGTATTTAGATGACAGTAGCAACATTAATTTTTTTTTAAATTGAAAAAAGTTCCCCCACCTTTTAATTTTTGTTTTCTCATATCGCGCAGTTTGACGCTCGTTTTTGATTTCACACTGAATTATTATATATGACTTTCTAGACTGCTTTTAAGCACATTTCAGTCGTCTGTTTCCATTTGTTTATAAACAAGGCATTTACTTTACTCATCTTCCCTCATCTTCTAAACAGAAGAGGTATCCAAGAATTCTATCTGTTGAAAAGCTAATCAATCTCACATGGATGCCGACAAACCGTCAAATTCTTGGAAACTTCACTTTTCTGTTCAATAGCCAGAAACGGCGACTGGATCGAATCAAAATTATGATTACTGATATAGAATTGCTCTGGAGGGAAATTCAAGACTTTCCACTATTACCCAGCACACTAATCAGAATGAAACTCAATGGTCTAATTGATTTATATGACAAAAACAAAAAGAAACCATCTGATAACACTTTCTCAGTTATTTGATGTCACCAACGTTAATGGAGAATGGAAAAGCACAGAGGATAAAGAGCTCTACCAGAGGCAAGTTAACAGTGGAGGAAAGATTGGTTATTCAATGGTCAAACAAGCCCCTTTGGAATCATTCCACCCAAGAAAACGAATCCGACTATCAAATACTCAATCTCAAGCCAGCTTTTCTCAATCACAACCTACAAAAACACATACAACTGTCTCACAACCTGCACAAACACATACAACTGTCTCAAAACCTACACAAACACACACAACTGTCTCAAAACCTACACAAACAAACACAACTGTCTCATAAACTACACAAACACACACGACTGTCTCAAAACCTACACAAAAACATACAACTGTCTCAAAATCTTCGGATTCTGAAACCTTTGCTTCTTCACCCGAGTCGCCAACTATTTCTTAGACGTCATCTTCTGAATGCAAACCGAAATACCAAAGAGCAAGCACTAGAACGGCGGGTTTACTAGTACTGAAAAACATTTCCACACATAAAGCACATGACGTTCTTGCAACCATTGCTGAACAGAGTCATGATGTGCCGGTTCCAAGTCAGGCGGGTGTCTGGAAATGAGTAATCTCTGAAGGACGGAAAATTAAAACGAAAATTGTTCAAAAACTTCAAAGCAAAGATCCCTATTGTATCCAGTTTGATGGTAAAAGAGTGCAAGGGGAAGAGAATCAAGTAGGTTTGCTGAAAAAGGTGACAACCGAAATCAAACTCGGTATTCTCAAATGTGAGAGTGCTTCTGCCGCGGCCATTCACAATGAACTACATCAGCTAATAGATGAATATGATGCTTGAGAAAATATTTGTATATTAATTTGCAACACGACCGCAGAAATACTGACCATTTGCACAGGATTGTAGAGCTCATACAGGATGATGTCTTGAGCAATGGCTTTCAGAAGCCACAATATATTGACTGTCAGCACCATGTACTCGACCTTCTTCTGAAGCATGTCATGAATTTTCTTATTCAAGAGCCAATGAGCAAACAAGAACTCAACTATTCCTTCATGGGCAAATTAACACAAAACTATGTCACTCTTCAAGCTGATTACCGCTTCTTGCGATAAAAGATGTTAGCACAGGCGAGAGAACCCACGTTGGCCTCGCATCAGCTGGAATAAATTACCAAATTTACACCAGGCAAGATGGAACTCACATGCAATATTTACTGTTATAGCATTATTTCTGATACCAGAGTGGCGCAGTATTCTCGCTTCTGCCTGCAACTTCATCTGCTACGAATGGGCAAATGCTTGGTTCGATTCGCAACACTACAATGAAGCGTCCTTCAATGAACTGTTTACCTCACTCATCAAGATAAAATGCAAGAAGGCAATTAAGTGTTTAAAGACCAATTGATCAGTCGAGAAGTCATTAATTGACATTCCCAGATCTAACCAAATTGCTCAACGTGCTGTGAAACTGATGGCGGAACTTCATGCGAAATCGAGAAAAATTGAATTTTTGAATCTGAAGTTCATAGGACAAAATATGTTTTGAACATTTCTTGTACATTCTGTACATATTACTAACTGTTCTATATCTTATTTGTTAATAAAAGTTGATTAGTTATTATTAATACTCTTTTGAATTAAGATAAAAAAAACATGTCCTTTTTTTGAAAAAAAAATATTTTTTTCACTTTTTTCTTCCGAAAAATGGGGAGGTGGGGGAACTTTTTTCAAAAAAAATTTAAAATGCAATTGGTATTCTTAAATTACACATACAAGTTCCTCGATTGCAAGTGGTTTCATAATTTTTTTTTTATCACCCTACTGCATGCTGTAGGTTACCGATTAAACTCTTGTGGTTCCTCCATGGCCATTGGGAGAGGGGGGGGGGTGAAAGAAAGGAACTTAAAAAAGCGTCAAGTAAGTGGATTTAAAAAAAAATGCCTTGGTCTAGGCATCATTTATATTTTCTGATTATCTACATACTTTATATATTTGTCACCGTGAGAAAAAGAATTATGTATTTCAGTCGTACATCTTTCACTGGAACTGTTTCTCTAGTGCCCTATATTGTGTTTCAGTCTTATCTCTTTCACTGGAACTGTTTCTCTAGTGCCCTATATTGTGTTTCAGTCTTATCTCTTTCACTGGAACTGTTTCTCTAGTGCCCTATATTGTGTTTCAGTCTTATCTCTTTCACTGGAACTGTTTCTCTAGTGCCCTATAATGTGTTTCAGTCTTATCTCTTTCAATGGAACTGTTTCTCTAGTGCCCTATAATGTGCTTCAGTCTTAAATCTTTCAACGGAACTGCTTCTGTAGTGCCCTTTTTTCATCTCCCCTTTAGCCGGGTGTGCGAGAGCTATGTAGGCACCACGGGAGTCTCGCCAGGCATCTACAGCATGACATTCGGGTTACATCATGTAGATCGATTTACCGTGCTACTCCTACTCCCCCTCCCAACCCCCTGTATAAATACATTAAGATCTCGAAGTAAATGGTGATTTACAATTAGTGAGTACAGAAATATCAAAAGTTGTGGGCCACGTTACGATCTGGCACTCGCTTCCTTTTAAAAAAAAATAAATAATAACGACAAGAAAATCGAAAGTAATCTAATTCATCGGACGGCAGCGCACAATAAGGTCGGAAGGGGAGGAGGGGGGGGGTTAAGACGACTCAGATTTTACTTACATCGAAGAAAATGGCGTTGACTGCAATGGGGACGTTTTAAGTCATGCATTGACTGTAAACAAATGTACATAAAGTCAAGACAGCCACGCTTTCTGAAGAGTGGCGAAACAATGAAGTATAATGAAAGAAATTTAAAAAAAAACATACAATTTGCTAAAGTACCAAGAAGCAACAATTATTAAAAATCAAGAAAACACAGTTAATCTACCCAGCTAAGCCATATGTATATACCTTCAATGCGCATAACATGTCACATTTTGACAAATTCAACACAACAACAGCTTAACACTTGAGTCTACAGAACATTTGATAACAATCGAACAGTCGTCATCAACTTGACAGAATTACCTGCATTAACTCCCTTCTACAGATGGTTCAGCAGTCCTACCGACAAATTCAATTTTTTTACGATAGTTTTACATCAAATTCATTCAAAGTAAATTACCCGGAGATCCGTAATTTAAAAAACAAGCAATTAAGCCTGTTCCATTCTGGACACAGGACGTGTAAGCGCATTTTCATGTTTTGTATCAGTACGTTTGTTATCTTTCAGTAAATATTTGTAAATTTTGGAAATGTTTATAAATTCAATTGTGTAATGCATATATCTGAAAAAAGATATTAAAAGGACAAGTAAGTCATGTTGAATAACTGTTACAAAAATAAATAATGATTACGCCCCTTTGATTACCTTTTATTATTTATATTAAAAATATAAGCAAAACGGTACATAACAAACTCTTATATTTTGGCCCTGAGAGGTAAAATCGCGAAATGTACTTTTGATGTACACTTGGCAGGTCAAGACCTACACAATGATAAATACATCATGGGTCTAGGACTTATGGTTGCTGAGATATAGGGCGGTCCATTATTAATATAGCTTATATAGTAAAAAACGGTACTTTATAAGGCCCCTTTAACGGCCCTGAGAGGTCAGATCGCGAAATGGAAAAAAGCTATTTCTTGGCAGGCCAAGACCTACAAAATGATATATACATCATGGGTCTAGGACTTATGGTTGTTGAGATCTAGGGTGATGACAGACAGACAGACAAAACGGGGACAATAGAGCATTTTTTTTCGAAAATGCTCTAAAAATATGGAAGACTCAAATTAATAAACCGAGAATAAAGCAAACAGTCTGTCATCTGTTGGATACAATTTACGACAGACTCAACAATTAGGTAATTATTTAAAAAGAAGTCAGATTGTACCATTTCTGTATTAGAAAATCTTGTGAACTAGTTAAAAAGTTTCAATGAGTGAAATAATGAGAAGTTGATCGATTTCGACACAAAACTAAAGAACTGTTAAACATTCAAAATGAAGAGTCTTTCCTCCGATGTAACAACATTTCTCCGTACACTACAATTCTAAAATAAACAGATTGAATTCGACTTTAAACATGACATAATAAGTTTTAATATGTCTGCCCTTGTTATTTTGTTTAATGTGATAGGGGTTGTTGTTGTTTCTTTTTTGTCCTTGTTTCTTTGTTTGTTAATACAGACAGAACTCTACCAGCCTTTTCTAGACACGTCTACTGTCACATAATACTCAAATATGAATGTATGGATGGGGGGAATGATGGACAGAGAGACTTACGGGGAGGCTCATACAGACGGAACACAGTGGGGCGGATAGGTAAACGGGCAGGACTGACTGACGGACGGACAGACAGACATATATAAAAAGAGAGAGTACATGATAGATAGATAGATAGATAGATAGATAGATAGATAGATAGATAGATAGATAGATAGATAGATAGATAGATAGATAGATAGATAGATAGATAGATAGATAGATAGATAGATTGGACAGACAGACAGACAGACAGACAGACAGACAGACAGACAGATAGATAGATAGATAGATAGATAGATAGATAGATAGATAGATAGATAGATAGATAGATAGATAGATAGATAGATAGATAGATAGATAGATAGATAGATAGATAGATAGATAGATATTAAAAGTCAGTATTCTGAAGAAGAGAGAAGTTGAAATAACTAGTAATGAGAAAGGCGTTGAATGGATTTTTACCCCAAGAGGATGAAATAAACTTCAAAGCCGGATATCTAGAAAATAACCCCACCCCCTCCCCCGGTACTTCAGATAACAATGAGGCTAACAAAAAGCCAACGTAAACACTAAACAAAGTTGAAACTCTTCTTTGTGCTCACTGGCATAAACAAACACACATATGACATTTTCCAATCTTTATCTGAAGCTAGAACTGGACCATTATTACAACAGTAAAACCCCAAACACCCAGAGAGTAAAAAGACATTTTTTTTCCATACGGAGGGGGGAGGGGGGGGTTAAAGAGAAAACTAAAATTCATCGGTAAAGAGTCACGATGGAGACTATTCTGTTAACATCTGCTATAAAACATTAAGAAAAAAAAAAGTCAATGAAACATCAGAGACGACCTTAACTAAAAATACAGTTCAAAAAAAAAAAAGTGTGTTTTGTGTTCAATAATCCAATAGACACAACGGGAAATGTCACGCCCCGGACTGCCGACGTCCCCGCCGACACACTCGTGAGTGACTAAGACGCGGAGTGGAGCAGTTACATGCTGTTATGATGAGCACTTCCTCCCCCCCCCCTCCCTAAAACTCACACTTTATTATATTCCTCACCCTCTAATTTTGCCCCCCCCCCAATCCCTTACCCTGAGCGTGTCCGCCCCCTCTGCACCGCTTATAACGAGACGGGTATATAATTAACGTAATTATATATAATAGCTTGCATGCATTGTTCGGCGCCGGGCGAATTACTTTCCACTAAACTCAGATCCGTCAGAGCGGCTGCCCCCACTCACCCACCCCCACCCTACTGTTTCTGTCAAAGTGTTTCTGTACAGGCAGCATTTTATGGGGGTGGAATGGATATTTTTTTTTTGTTAAACAACGAGGTGGAACAATAAAAGCACTATATAACATAACGTATACACAGATGAAGCATCGGTTTCAGCCAAGAAAGGAATGATGGTTTATCCGTACACTCCCACCCTCCATACACCTACGACTATCTAGTCACCTATGTAAATAGATATAAGTATTTCTTATTTTAGCCAACTGTGTAATCTTCAACAACTCTGTTAAAACACACAAATGTCAATATTTAAAAAAAAAAAAATTCCATTTTTCATTTTTTCCCCCTTATCTCAAACAGGGTGGTCCAATTGATCACACTCTGTACACCAGTTCAGTTTCAGTTTCATAGGCCGGATGAGCCACACAATTGTGAACACCCATTCGGCTCAAATTATAATATTTTTCAGAGAATCTCGATCTTAGAGCGCCAATGGTGACAGGTGGCGCCAATGGTGTCACAGTTAGCACATAATGGTGTCAAAGTTTGCGCTATCGCGCCACACGTCAAGACAACAATACCATATGGTGACAGTCATATTTGTTCAATCACCAAAGAACAAAACACCTTTTTTATTTCAATCTTTTTCAGAAAGCTGAATTAATGTTATTACATTTAACTAACGCCAAACTATTCTAATAGTCACGTTACACTCAATTCTGATTTTTCTTTCAGCTACTACAAATTTCATACTGATTATTTTTTTTTAAAGTTTAACTTCACGAGACAAGAAATATCTACAATAAGAAATGCAACAATATCTACACAATAAGAAATGCAACAATTTCTACTATAAAAAATGTAACAACATCTGCTATAATATTTGCAACAATGTCTACTAGTTCCTTTGGTGTAAACTAAACTTTCCAAAACGTGTAAGAACAACAATCAATATCTGGATTAAACGTGTACAGCAGTATCAAACTGTCATGTTATTCAACCAAGTTCAACTGACACGTCTCCACATTAGCCGCACCAGAAGTGCTCCACAATCTGTTCCTGTGGCGTCATGTCCACTCACGTCTGCCTATATTTCTATCTGACTATGAAGTCTTCCTTATAAAAAAAAAACAAAAACAGCAGCTATATAAAGCTATGGCATTCTTTTATAGATATTTATAACAGAGTAAGATTTTTTTTTACACTCTTGTATAATCTCTGACAGACAATGCGTATACAACTCAGTTACGTGGAAAAGATTATCTCCCTCCTTATACCATCACCTCTCCCTTCCCCTTCCTCCCTCTCTCTCTCTCTCTCTCTCTCTCTCTCTCTCTCTCTCTCTCTCTCTCTCTCTCTCTCTCTCTGCCTCTTTTCCTTTCCACCCATCTTCTGTTGCCAGTATCTGTCTCTATTTCTGCTCTCCCTCGTCTAAGTGAGACAGAAAGATAGAGGATGTAAAATTCATCTGACCAGACATTTTTGTTCCAACTGAACCCCCGGCTAACGCTGCAGTCAAACTGCAAGTAACAATGACCAGTTTTTTTTCAACTGACCGCCGGCTAACACTGCAGTCAAACAGCAAGTAGAAACATAATCTGAATATTGGACTCCACATTCAATCAAATGTTATTTTCTGAAACCACTTATCAGCAAGGCTGTGAACTTTTGCTGGTCGGAAAATGGCAGATTAGGGGTAGAGGGCAGTGGTAGTGTCAGGATCACAGATATGAGAGGAACTTTTTTTTTGTTTGTTACAACGTTCTCAGAAGCGATATGGGGAATCTGATAAGACACATCAGAGAATTAAAAGTGGCGTTTTCTAAGTAAAGACCGGTCACAGGTTAAGCTAGTCATGAGACTAAAAAAAAATAAGAATTAATTCTACGGTACAACATCAAATTTGAAAGTTTCTGTATACCTATTCCCAGTAGCCTCTGTGAATTTAATGCAGGAATCGAATCTCACACCATTTAGGTCATCAATTTTTACTTGTATGTCGGAGAATGCAAAGAAAATTGCGACAGTTCGAACTATGTTTAAAGTACATGTCAAGTTATCCATTCATTTATTCATATACATCCGTTTATTCAATACATAAAAATATATTTATTTATTTATTTATTTATTTATTACTGTCGGAAGTTATCCGCACTTTATAAAGTTAAACGTTTAGTATTTTCCAATTTATCTTTCAACGTATTCAGATTATATTAATAGCATTTCTTTCTCGTTTCGTTCTCGGGGCGACATGGCTAATAAAGATTTATTCTATACGGAGTGAGAGAAAGAAACTAGTCAAGTAAACAAGACTACATTTTTTTTCCCCGAAAGGGAGAAAATGATGAGAAATGCCTCAGGAAGAAAAAGTTTGTTTTTTTTTTTTTAAATAAAAAGGAAAAAAAATAAACCCAACAACCAGAAAGTGGGTTTATGTGGCTGAAAGAAACCCAGAAAATGTTCGAGGGAACAGTCTGAGATAAGTATGACACTCACTGTTATCGAGAAAATAAATGAAACTTTTAAAACCCGGGTATAGGCTGACTGGAGATGGAGCTTCCCCCCCCCATCACTCCCTCCCCTCTCCCTGCGTTGTGGGTTGAGGGGTGGGAAACTGGGAGGGGGGAAGGGTTGAAGCCCCTCACTCCATACGACCCTGCACACCAGCCGTCAAAAGTAGTCGTGGTGCATGTGTGTAAGCAGTAAATAACCGTGTGTGTGTGGGGGGGGGCAAGGGGGGGGAGGGTGTGAAGCCAGAATAAATCATCAAAATGTTCAACTTCAGTGAAGGGAAAATTATTTCTAAATGTTTTGAAACATCGTAAAAATAAATTGGTAAATCTCCCGCCTGGTATGAATTTAAAAAAAAAACAACTTTAAAAAGTCTTGTCAGATTAAGTCAAAGATCTGTTAAGAACATGGGGAGAAGACCCGGTCAGGTTAAAGAGGAGATAAGAATATTATTTTTATTTTTCTGACAAGGACGAGTCTCCTTGTTTACTTGCAGGCAGTTGTTGCCAGATGTTTTGAAGAAAAAATGGCCAAAACTCAAAAAGAAATTCGAAAAAACAAAACAACCCCAAGATTAGTAAAACGGAAAAGAAATATCAAAATGCACTTTTAATTTTTGTATACATTAGGCGTCATTTGTACTTATAACAATATAAAGCACACAAACCGCAAAAAACTGCCAATCCGCCCGTGAACTAAAACTAACCCCCCTCCCTCCCTCCCTCCCTCTCTCTCTCTCTCTCTCTCTCTCTCTCTCTCTGTTTCTTGTTCTACAGATATCTCAGACAAGTTTCTCACCATTAAAATTATAGTTAGCGTTAATAGCAATGGCTGAAAGCGTGTGAGCCAATTAAAATAAAGAGGCGAACACGAACCAACAAATTAATTATAAGATGGGTGTATATGGGGGTGGGGGGGGACGATAAAATATATATATTAGCGATGGGGTCCATGCTGTAAGACGCGTCTGATCGACGCACCACGAAAATCTATATGACGACTTGTGTATCGGCTGACGTTATATTGAAATTTGTTTATTATGTTATCAGCGTTTCGGGGATAAACATCAACTTTGAGCGTGAGTTTACATTTGACATAAAAGTTTTTAATCTTACAAGTAGCATGCTGTAATATAAACATACAAGGTGCATTTGAATTGTAAAAAACTGTGATGTACAAGAGAGCTGTGAATTCAACCACCACCTCAAAAAGAACACTAGAAAAGAACAAAATGTTTTCTAAGCCAAAGAAAGAAAGAAAGAAAGAAAGAAAAAACTACCGAGAGGATAAAGGGGAAAAAAACACAAGCTTGTTATTTTCATGGTGAAGGTTCAAGTCTTAACACGGTGAGAGAAGTGAAACTAATGAATGTTTAGTAAACAATACTGACGCCCTCCCCACTCACCCCCTTCCCAATTATCATAGACAAGCGGTGGGAGTAAGATGGGAGCGTACCGTAGGAGTCAAATTGAATTTCACACGGTTTTTCTTCGCGGATACTATTTATCACTTTTCAGGGTGTCAAATGATTCCGGAATGTACACGCTCTCCTCACTCCCTAAACGAACGGCGCCCGACGGCGTGTTATTGGTTATTATATACTTACTGAGAACGTGTACTTAGTCATTTATTTCCAGCCCTGGTTATGGCATCGTTTGAGACTCCTTTCCCCCATTGCACTGAGGCTGATGGGATGAGCAGGATATATACAGTTCCAAAAAGGTAAACAACCACTGCTGACGAATTGGCACCGTGGGTGCGAGATCAGTCTAACGATGTACTCACCACACGAGGGTATGGTTTGGGGAGTACCACAACAACACACCCATTTATTTACACCAATAGATCGTTTTCTGGGGTATTTGGGGGGGGGGGAGTGAGCTAGTGTCATTTATCTCTCGGGGAGTCAGGGGCTATTGATATATGGCCCTAGTGACAAGAGTCAAGGAAGATATAAACAAAATCAATCTACACTATTTATCTATCTATACTTTATCGCGCTATTTCACACACACACACACACACATACACAATCTCTCATACTGAGAGAATATTAATGTCCTCGTTAGGCTGAGCTGGTTTAAACCCCTTGATCATGTAAGCCACAAATGGGCCTGTTTTTGTTTTTGAATCACCACCATAGATAGTAAAGTGAGCAATGACCATGAAAGGCAGTGATATGTGACTGGACAGACTGGGATTTGAACCCGTGGCCTACAGCATTCATATTGAACTCACGATCAAAGCGCCACCGAGCCGCTCACATATTGACACATACAAAGAAATTTGAATACCGTAGCTTATATTGCCTGCTCTGGTCTATTCGATTGTCTTTTTGGACAGACATAGAGAATTTAATACATCAAACATAAGGGATTCAGACATAGGGTTTAATACATCACACATAAGGGATTCAGACATAGGGTTGAATACATCACACATAAAGGATTCAGACATAAAGAGTTTGATGCATCACACATTCGGGATTTTTTTTTTAATTACATAATCAGTATGGAAGATGTCTGCAAAACTTAGCTTATAGAAATATTATGTTTGTATTACCGTCACACACACTCAAGGTTAAGGTTCAGAACAACAATTTAACAGCGATCATAGTTATTATCAATGTTTAATTATTCTCCTAGGATACTGCTCACTCATTCTGCTTATCTATTCAACCTTGGACTATGATGAAATAAAGTCTATGGTTGAAGTCGTAGCTACTATACTTCGATGTTGTTTTGACCGGCATTGATATTTAGCCTACATTAGCTTCAAATATATTAACCAATGGGCCGAGGTCTCAACTGTCAGTATGGACTACGAATATTCTGTATGAGTGTAATTTAACATCACGGTAGTTTGAAACAGATTATTGTGTCCACAATCATACCTTCAATTATTCCATTTATACACATTTATTTTTAAACTGGTGAAAAATAAAATCACCAAAGGAAATGATGATAGCTGTAAATTTAATTTAAAGATTTGCTTTAGGATTAGGTCGACAGATGGGATTAAGATATGGGAAGTAATTTTTTTGAGGGGGGGGGGGGTTGGGGGGGTGAAGCGGACTTGGTGAGAAAAACATTCTTTGTTTTGAGTTCCAGAGAACCCTAAAGATGGCAAATTACAAGCATCATTGCTTAATTCAAGATATAGAAGAAAAACAACTAGATTTTGGGACATTTAATCAGCATATCAAGAACATTATTTAAAAAAATGTTTTACTTAATACTTTTTTAAAGTTATGGCTAGTAGTAATTAAATGATAAAAATCTATCTCTGTTTTGATTTATAGTATCGCGCAATAAATTTTATGTTGACTGCAATAAATTTGGACAGCGAAAGAAATCTTTTTGGTAGACTATAAAACTGATAACGGGGTTATTTCCACGGATAGATTCTACACATATGCACCAGATAACGGATCTATTACTATAGGTGAACCTTACACATTTATATATATATATATATATATATAAACCTGGGGTAATCTCTCGGGTATAGTTTTGTAACACAGGTAAAAAAAAAAATGTCAACATTTTCCAGCGAGTTGCACCGAGTTCCACTAAGCACTCTATCACCTGATGACCCTACATTCGGTACGGTAAAGTCTGAGTGTAGTAGTGAAGGTCGAGTTGCCGTGTGCCTGGAGAGCTTTAAGACTAGGGTGAGAGGCAGATAGAAGTCAATGATTCCAGTACTTCAAAATTGTAAACTTCCTACCAGACCCTCTTCATCATACCTTTCATTTATGTATGTGTGTTGTTATTTCACCAAAAAAGAAAGATGCCAACATTAACAACATTTCTATGTGGTTGTATAGTGTGAGCTACATACCCACGGTGTGTAGCTGAACTAATACCCTTCGTTGAGATGTGTACTATCAAAAAAAAACACGTCAAACAGACGTAATGTTGGTTGTTGTTGTTATGTTTTTCATATGCATGTTATTCCTGTAGTTCACACCATCATACTTCTAATGGTGCACTCTTATGACAATCAGAGGCGGATTTAAGTCTGTTGAGCCCCAGGGCGAAGAAGAAAATATTCGGCCTTTTGCAGTGACTCGGTGGACAAAGGCGAATGTTCCTTCTATTCGACAAAATAAGACTACACATTGGTCCAGCAATATCAAGTACCACTAGCAACAATATTCGATTACAATGATTATAACACGTAAAGACGGATGTATGCCCTACATTATTATTATTATCATTTGTACCTTTTATTGGAATAAAAAGTGCAGTAGGCATAAATGTATATAATTTATTTCAGAATTAAACAACTGCAAGGAATGTCTTTCTTAGAGCAACTGTTGTTGACGTTAATAAAAAAAAAATTCCAATCATAACCCCCCTTGAAAAGAATTTTTTTTTTCTAAAATGGATAATTCAAACGCCATCAGTAGTAAGTATGGTGACCGTCCACTTTTTACTTCGTTTTGGTATACAGCAAACAGGATATATTTTTTAGAGCATTTTCGAAAAAAAAAGGCTCTATTGTCCCCGTTTTGTCTGTCTGTCTGTCTGTCTGTCTGTCATCACCCTAGATCTCAACAACCATAAGTCCTAGACCCATGATGTATATATCATTTTGTAGGTCTTGGCCTGCCAAGAAATAGCTTTTTTTCCATTTCGCGATCTGACCTCTCAGGGCCGTAAAAGGGGCCTTATAAAGTACCGTTTTTTACTATATAAGCTATATTAATAATGGACCGCCCTATATCTCAGCAACAATAAGTCCTAGACCCATGATGTATATATCATTGTGTAGGTCTTGGCCTTCCAAGTGTACATCAAAAGTCCATTTCGCGATTTGACCTCTCAGGGCCAAAATATAAGAGTTTGTTATGTACCGTTTTGCTTATATTTTAAATATAAATAATAAAAGCTAATCAAAGGGGCGTAATCATTATTTATTTTTGTAACAGTTATTCAACATGACTTACTTGTCCTTTTAATATCTTTTTCAGATATATGCATTACACAATTGAATTTATAAACATTTCCAAAATTTACAAATATTTACTGAAAGATAACAAACGTACTGATTAGGGCTGTACCTGAATCCGATTCCGGTTCCTGTTAAGCCGGATTCCGGCAGTTTTAAGAAATCCTGTTTCGATTCCGGTTCCGGTTAAAATGTGCCGGATTTAAGCCGGATTTCTTTGTTGTTTGAAATTTGTAAGAAATTTTTTTGGCGCAACATAATTTTGAAATTTTAGCGCTATACAATTAAATTAAAACAATAACTTCCTTTGATTTTAAAACTAGAATAACGTCGATCGCTTTTAGTTCTATATGTAAGTACAAATATATTAAAAAGGAAGATTTGAATCGTAGTTAGTCTAGTACATGGGTCGGCAACCTGCGGCTCGCGAGCCGCATGCGGCTCTTTCGATGTCAAGTTGTGGCTCTTTCGATGTCAAATTGCGGCCTGATCAAATACCGTAATATTGAAACAACAAATTTAGTGGTTCTTTAAAAATTGAGAAAATTGTAAATTATAACTTTAGGCTCTTCAGTCTCAAAAGGTTGCCGACCCTGGTCTAGTAATACGACACCTTATCTTTCGCTACTTTTGATTCCGTGTTTTCTATACACTATATTGAGCTATCAAAGTTTAACTTTTTAAAGAGCAGACAACGATCTATTTTTGGGTGTTTACAGTTTTAAAAAAGTTCAATAATTTATTTTTCTGCACATTTTTTAATTTAGTGGTTTTTGTCACGATTTGGATAAAATTCCTCACAAATTAAGATAAATAACTTGAAGATACATTTTTAATTGAACATTAAAGTGATATTGATTTAGATTTGAAATGCATTTTAATTTGCGTTTTTATGGGAAATAGTCAGATAATGGTTTAAATGAAAGTATGAATGAAATAACACGGTTAGGTGACGTCACTATGGAAAACTAAAGAAAAATAAGCTATCGGGTGGTGCCACAGTATATATATATATATATATATATATATATATATATATATATATATATATATATATATATATTGGAATTCATTTATTAATAAACATGTTTATTACACTTTCTAAGATATGTTATCCATTTCTTTGTTTGATTGTAATAGAAATCAGGTTAAATTAGGTACAGCTTTATTAAAATAAATTTTTAAAACGAAGAACCTGTTAGTTTGACAGAGTTATCTTTCTTAACTCAAGATTGGGGAAGGGGTTTTGTCACATTCTTCAAGATCTAAATGGTTAATACTGTTTTTTGCTATCTAGAACTTAAAAAACTAAATTTTCATTCTTTTTTTTCATTCTTATATCTTTTTTATGTTAGGCGAGAAATTACTGCTTCGTTCGGAAGAGTTACTATTTAATTCGGTAAAATCCGGTTCCTGTTCCGATTCCGGCAGGATTCAAATATTAAATCCGATTCCGGTTCCGATCCTGCAGGATCTAAAAATGTGAATCCGGTACAGCCCTAGTACTGATACATAACATGAAAATGCGCTAACACGTCCTGTGTCCAGAATGGAACAGGCTTAATTGCTTGTTTTTTTCTGTCTTCAGAGCCGTTCTTAAGGATAATCGAGTTAGGCCAGCACATAGATCCTATGGCCCTATAACACATCAGAAAGTGACTGGCTGGGGCCCCTAAACATATCAGAAAGTGTCTGGCTGGGGCCACCAAATACGTCATAACAGCCATGCCTGTATTATTTTCAATGAACAATTAAAATGTGCATACCACGGGAGGATTTATGAAGAATTTCTTACTTTACGAAAAGACAAATAGAAAATTAAGTTGTTTTGCGATTAAATGAACAGCTCAAAGTTAGTTCCAGAACTGTACACAAATTTTAATGCTAGAAATTTAACATAAAATCTCCACGTAACATATGTTACAATAAAAATACCAACAATCGCATTATTTATTTATTTCTTCATTTGTGTTCCATTTTTTTTTAATTCCACTGATGAGCAGTACAGTTTTTTATGTTTCTGTTCTATTCATTTTTCGCACTTTCATATTTCTTAGTGACTGACTTATAGCTAAATCAAGACTGTGAAGGTCCGCGGTGACCGCTCTACGTCATATGATGATCCCCTGTAGTGCACCTCACTAGGCGACGCCCACCCTCCGGCTAACGCAGCTGAGACCAGCCCATCCACCAGTTTTCTGAAAGTTACATATGATTGTTTTTAAAAATTGCATAACAGTCTACAATTAAACAAGTACATTCCCCCCCCCCCCCCCCACTTTGGCAACCGTATGTGTAATGGTGTTCAATTACACTGGTAAACAGTGATTTCATTGCCAGTGATATTTGAATCATTTTATACAAAGTCAACTATGCTGATTTAGAATATGTAAGTGATTTTGCTAGATTGGCTCTATTTTACGAGATAATTAAAATTAATTAAATAATGTATGCACCGTGTTTGAAAATTGTCAAGAATTGCATGAAGTAAAATAGTATACTAACAAATACTAGTGAAAATGTTAATAGTCATGCAGAATTTTGTTTAAAAAGATATGTAATAGTGCTATAGAAGAAAACATTTTCATTTGAAAAACTAATTATGTCTAATTAATTAATTAATATGTTAATTGTCTATGGTAATGCATTAGCAAATCGCTGTTTGCTCGACTTCCTTTTGTGTGTGTCGTTGGGGCAATTGCGCTGGAGGCTCCAACAGTAGTCAGCCATCATATTATGTCCCATCTTCCTTGATATCTCCCCTCCATCACCCTCATATCCTGATGGAACCTCTCGCCTTGTTCCTCACTGAAGTCCCCAAGGTTACCTGGAAATTTGTCTAAATGACTGTGCAGGTAATGTACCTTGATGCTTATATTTGCTCCAATGTTTCTGAAGTTAGCGAGCATATCTTGTACCAGTTTTTCGTAATTCTCTGCTTTGTTATTACCTAAGAAGTTCCTGACAACTGAAACAAAACTGTTCCATGGAGAAGCTTCAAGGTGATCCGTGAAATCTGTAAAATTTTGATCGTTGATGAGTTTTCGAATCTGAGGACCGTCAAAAATCACAAAGCCTTAACAAATTGTTTCATTAAACCTAATTTGATATGAAGCGGTGGGAGAATGATCTTATTTTGTCAACCAGTGGCTTGTTGATGATATTTTCTGTACCTACAGTCATGGTTTCCCTTGCAGGCCATGTCACTCTTGTCCAATGATCTTGCCTTGCCCTGCTATCCCAAAGGCACATGAAGCACGGGTATTTTGTGTATCCTGACTGCTACCCAAGCAAGAAGTTTACCATTTTTAGATCAACACAAATTGACCACTGATGCTCATAATAACAGACTTTCTGCAATACTGTTTTGATATTCTCATACTCTTCTTTAGGTGTTGTTGAGTGAGCAATAGGAAGAGATGCGTAACGGTTACCATTGTGTATCAGAACACATTTCAAGCTTTTGATGGAACTGTCTATAAAAAGACGCCAGTCTTCGGAATGGTAGTCTTGTAGTCCCATTTGGAGCAGAAATCCGAGGATGTCATTACAGTAAACAAGATCTTCCTCTTGGCTGAAATATGGAAAAAGAAACTCTTCTCTTTTCCGATAAGAAATTTTAAAAATTCTTGTTTGAGAAAATTTCTTTCATTGAGCCTGGACGCTAAAAGCTCAGATGTTTGCTTGGGCATATTTAGGTATCGTATCAGGTCATTGAGTTCTTCTTGACTAAATGGTTGAGGTGTTGAAGAACTTCCTTCATAATCGCTTCCACTTTTTTCACCTGCCAAAAACTCCAGATCTTGCCCCTCGTCAGAGTCTGATGGTGAAAGCTCTAATAATCCACTAAACACTGGTATAGGAACTTCACTGCTATGTGGAATTGGTCTCCTTGCAGATTCAAGATCAGGATAATCTCACTTAGATTTCTTGTGGCGATTGAAGCCTTTAACATTCACAATACAAAAATAGCAATCACCAAAATGGTCTTTCGGCTCTCGCCATACAATTGGTACACCGAAACTTAGACTTTTCTTCTCATCATTTGTCCACTGCCGTAGGCTCTCCACACAGTTTTTGCAGACCTTATGGGGAGCCCAAGACTTGTCTTGGTCTCCCAGCTTCTCACCGAAATAAGCCAAATATGCCTGCTGCACAAATTCGATTATATTTCTTTGCTTTTCAATCATGTATTCTCCACAGATGTAACAGAATACATTCGGATTATGTTTGCAGCATCTTCGTGATGAACTCATGATGTCTGTAAAAGCAGCTATAAAAGAGAAAAAACTAAACAAAGTTATAACTTGGTATAGTTAAATTAAACAACAGACACCAAACTTATTGCATTTGTTTTACACAAAGGGTACAATCATATTTTCAAGGGTGTCCAATATCTCAGAAACTAGAGCCAATTCAGCAAAAGCAGTGGCAGTTTTGAAATCAGCACCCATGAATTGCTATAAATTCATTCAAACATTCTTGGCAACTCGCAAAAAAATTTTTTTTTTGGGCAGAATGTCTTAACACTCAACTGGGGAGAATTGGCAGGCTGATAATACAGAGAAACTATGCTACTACATAGATCAGATTTAAAAGGAGTGAGAGAGAGAGAGAGAGAGAGAGAGAGAGAGAGAGAGAATGAGTGAGAGAAAAAAAAATCAATTACCTAATTAGATAAAGCAATGCCCTGTTTAAAAAAAAATCTCAAAGAAAGAGATGTGAAGAGGAAAAAAAGTAAGAAATGTATAACCAGAAGGGAAAAGTCTTGTGACAAAAATACAGATTTGTGAAGGACATGCCATGCGTAGAGTTTCTACATTCTCATCGTTATAATGTTATTTGATTCAACGATTCTTTGTTTCGCTTCAAATTTCCGGTTGAATATGTTTTTGTTGTGTGATTTTTTTTTTTTGTAGCCAGTGACGTACATTTATTTTTTTTTCCCCTGACAGAGAAAAATGATGATTCAGTAGGTAGAGAGGTTTCTTTATATCCCCGTTTCCTGTCTCCCGGTCTAAGGCAGAGACTCAGTCATTATTGAGGGGGCTTTGGAAAAATTTCCCGACGGGCATTCGTAGCACAGTTTTAATAGAAAATAATACTGGCAATGGTCATTACTGGAAGGGGCCATTACTGGAAAGGGCCATTACTGGAAGGGGCCATTACTGGAAGGGGCCATTACTGGAAATGGCCATTACTGGAAGGGGCCATTACTGGAAGGGGCCATTAATGGAAGGGGTCATTACTGGAAGGGGCCATTACTGGAAGGGGCCATTAATGGAAGGGGTCATTACTGGAAGGGGCCATTACTGGAAAGGGCCATTACTGGAAATGGCCATTACTGGAAGGGGCCATTACTGGAAAGGGCCATTACTGGAAGGGGCCATTACTGGAAAGGGTCATTGCTGGAAGGGGCCATTACTGGAAGGGGCCATTACTGGAAATGGCCATTACTGGAAGGGGCCATTACTGGAAAGGGCCATTACTGGAAAGGGCCATTACTAGAAATGGCCATTATTGGAAGGGGCCATTACTGGAAGGGGCCATTACTGGAAGGGGCCATTACTGGAAATGACCATTACTGGAAGGGGCCATTAATGGAAGGGGTCATTACTGGAAGGGGCCATTACTGGAAAGGGCCATTACTGGAAATGGCCATTACTGGAAGGGGCCATTACTGGAAAGGGCCATTACTGGAAGGGGCCATTACTGGAAAGGGTCATTGCTGGAAGGGGCCATTACTGGAAGGGGCCATTACTGGAAATGGCCATTACTGGAAGGGGCCATTACTGGAAAGGGCCATTACTGGAAAGGGCCATTACTAGAAATGGCCATTATTGGAAGGGGCCATTACTGGAAAGGGCCATTACTGGAAGGGGCCATTACTGGAAAGGGCCATTACTGGAAAGGGCCATTACTGGAAGGGGCCATTACTGGAAAGGGCCATTACTGGAAAGGGCCATTTCTGGAAGGGGCCATTACTGGAAATGGCCATTACTGGAAGGGGCCATTACTGGAAGGGGCCCTTTGGCATGGGAGGAGTAGGTGGTTGCTTAGTTTGCATATCTATAAGGTTGTCTCAGGTTGTGTGCCTATTCACAGAAAAGGGCCCAGCTTAGTTGAAACCTACATAAATTGAACACAAAGTTCGAAATTCAAGATCCGAGCCACTGATATGTGTTCGTGTTGTTTCTCCCTTCCGGCGGCCCTGTACAGATGGCGCTGGGGGGAGGGTAATGATCTCGATCTGCCCGGTGCAGGTCACAGGTTCAAATCCTACATCTACCAATCCAATATCCTCCTTAATATCTTCACGGCTACAGCGACTACATGGCTGTCTCCGGTGGTGTTGGTTCGATTTTGTATAGGTAGACAACATGTTATCTTCAAAAGGAACTCATATCTATTCAAGTCTGAAGCATTTATGTATCTTAATTCATAAACGAATTTAAAAAAAAAAAAAAACAGCTCCACAGAGGTAAGAGTTAAATGAATTACAAATTATCTTACGTGATATACAACATGCAGGGGAAGAAAAAAAAAAGGAAAATTAGAAATAAATTAGAGAAGTTCACCTAGACAAAACATGCAGTGATCTCGGTGTACTTGAACTCTATATGTATCATTGTTTACAAGTGTATTGTTACATGTACTGATTTTTTTTATTACAAGATAAATTGCCAAAATAAAAAAAAACCCACAAGCGAATTCCCCAATAAAAAGTTTGTAAATATTTTTATATCACCTCGACCTTGACCTACTTAACACATCGATATGATGTCAAACAAACAAAAAATCGGTAAATAGAAAATATTCAAACCGGACTAAAAAAAAAATCTGTGTGTTGCGAAACGGAACCAGGACACTAATTATTCAATAAGCATTCATTAAAAATAGATTTGAGAATTACTAAAACAGAAACTGGAAAAAAAAAAGAAAATTTCTCAAGAACCGATCACAGATATAAAGAAAAAAAAACCTTTGCTCTGTTAAGACATCAGACAGTCCCTCCCTGTAATGATGACATATCTGTTGTCCCTGGCTGTGTTTTATTGTTCCAGTAAAATGATTAAAACTTGGTAAGGCTGACCAAAGGCTATCTATCATTTATGGACACAGAAAATGTTGTCAAGCAGCGGTGGCTCATTCCCCCCCCCCCACCCGATGGCTGAAGAAGGGGGGAGGCGAACGACGAACTACGGGGAATACGGAGCGAAAAAATACACGGGAGACAATCGCGTCTGAACATCACCGGGAATCATGGGAATTGAGGGAAGACGAGAAGAAGAGATGGCCCAGTGAAATGAAGTCAAGTTCCTGAACACATAATGCAGTTTAGATTAGTTGCTTTTTCTTGCTTTTTTTTAAAAACATATTACTTTTCTCACTTTTTATCTCATTATGCTGAAAATGTTATGTATGATATTAATATTATCAAGAAGTGTATTTAACACACACACAAATAATGCAAATGTACAAAAAGTGTCAAAAGATGTTGGTGGTAGGTCTGCAGCGTTACACAGTTCCAGCGGCGTGGTGATGGGTTACTATGTGCGTGTTAACAAGTCAGTCAAATACGAAGCTTCAAGCGAGGCGAAGTGCCGACCAATTTTAAAATGAATATCATCAAGCCTGAACTGTAACAACGTGGCCTTTAACAAGCATAGTGTCTGTAAGTTATTGTAAGGTTATATAGTAAGTAAAACAAAAATGGGTTGTTGTTTTTATTTTTTCATTTCAAATTTTATTAGGTGTGAATGCATTCTGTTTTAATAAATATTTGTTTACTTTTATACAATTTTTAAACAAGGGCTAAAGAAAATTCTGGAGCAACCTCCCCCCCCCCCATTCCCCAACTAATTTTAGCTGCTAACCATCACTGGTCAAAACTTCCTTATTTGAATCATACAGCTCGGACAATATACGCCAGGGGTTCTCACCATGCACACTCGCGACACCAGGGCGTCCGCCCACCACTCCGGATGTGACCTCTGATGTGTAACTAACGAAACGAAGAGCGTTTTGTGTGAAGTCAAAGCTCACACTTTATTCATGAAGTTGTTATATCAAAAAATCTACACCGCCATCCAATCGTACTATAAAACGTGCCATGGGGCAGAGGGTACACAAGAGTTTGGGCTGTGAATGAGTTATTGGTAAAGTGGATATTACTAGTTTAAAACAATTTTATAATACGCTTTAAAACACAGCATTATTGAAATTGTATACATATAACGTCCCTCAACTATCCCCCGTTCCTATCTAAACATTGTGTCTACATTGAAACAGAAATATTGATTAACGGGTCTAATTCCAAATAATTTGAAAATTTAGATCGACCTGAATTATTTACTCACATTATGTTTCACCCATATCATTAAAAAAATGTCATTAAAAAAAGTATCATTATACTTAGGCCGGATAATCAGAAGTATGGATACGTGCGAACAAGAAAGTCAAGAATGTATTGTAATTATAAAACGAAACTAGCTTCTGATGTAGTAATTTTTAATAAGCTCATCTAATGTTGACAACAACAAAAAACGGGTTTGTGATGATTTTAATCTACCACCAACCAAGGTTGTATGCAAGCTAATGTATCGCGTTGGCCAATGTCCCAGCATATACAAAAATATTAAATAAATCAGATATCCCATGAGTGTAAGTTTGGAACAACTTAATTGAATTGCATATAATCTACCGGTGTTTTGAAAAAAACGCTGGATGAAAGCAAAGTCTATTACTCTACTACTCTACAACTCTACTACAAAGGCACTACAAATGGAAATTAAAACACCGAGCAAAATATTCTGTATCTAACGTAGAAACGAATTCTAGAAATTATTTACCTGACCATAATGAAAGTCAAATAATTAAAATTCACTCGTAATTAATGTGGCATTTATTTCCATGACATTATATCAGTCTTCTATTAGCAATGTACATATCCACGCGGGGGGAGGGGAGTTTGACCATAAAAATGTACAAGGAACATTTCATTTGATGAACGACTGATCATTAGGTTCCTGAACTGAAGTAACCGACGACTAAAAACTTTTTTTTTTCAAATGACCGACTCCCAAAATAAAAAAAAAAAACACTATCAAAGTACAAGTACATCTTTCATTGGTTTCATCCATTCCCTGTAGACGTTGGCTGGTAACCAATGATGACATTCAGCCCCTCCCACTGACTCAAGATATACATTACACCACTCTCTGTTATCATACAGTACAATGTTAATGGGCGAAAAAAAACACTTCCATACTTCCTGTCTTAACCCCGAGAGCTTCCTACAGAACAAAAGGTTCTACATCGTTAAAAGCTGTCGTTTATATATATACATATTCCATATAATATCAATTGTTTTCTGGAGTTGTTAACCACCGACCACCCGCACCCCCCACCCCCACCCCTGCACGGCACCACTCACAACATTATGTCAGACTTCACAAAAACACACACATACATATACATATATATCCATCTTAGCCACGCCCACACGTCAAAATGAAGCTAGACTCCCACGGTGTATCCACACACAAAAAAACTCTTTAATTCGACCTAAGACTTGAGCATTAGGTGTCATTTCGAATAGCGCGGCCCAGTGTATAAAGTCATAGATCTAACTGACCGCGAAACCCCCCCCCCCACTCTCTCTCTCTCTTCCCAATCCCCACTGTCTGTCTGACCACACGGAGCCATGAAAAAGAAAAAAAAATCTACGAGGCCTAACGCTAGCCCCCCGTGGTCGGTCCACGGAGAGAATTTTCTAATGGTATTAGTTAAAGATTCATGAACTTGAAATTATACAGCAGTCCTTGTGAAACTTGATGGCAAATTATGGCTTAAACAGAATGAGATGTTCTCTGTTCTACGGCCCCTGGAGAACTCATTACATTATCATTGGTAAGCTCCCCGGCCCCCCCCCAGCTCCTCCCTTCTCTCCGCCACGACACAAAAAAACGAAAAGAGCTCGCGTCGCTGGAACTGGGTGCTGAAATATTGATAGGGTTTATTATTTAGGAGCCGGAACTCCCTGTGGCCCGGCCCTGGCCCCCACCCCCAGCCCACCAAGTATATCCCTCGGTCGACCCTGTTTACCGCTACAGACGAGAAAAAAAAAAGAGATAGAGGGATGGGGAAGAAGAGGGAGAAACTCGATCAGAAAAGTTCGTTCGAGACAAACGAGTTTGGGGGGGGGGGGGACCCCGATGAAAGAAACATATTTTTCAAGAACACACTTTTAAAATTTTAATTACATTCCATTATTAACTGCACTATTGCCTCCCCCCCCCCCCAACCTTTCTACCCAACTGCAACTCCTCCACCATCCTCACCCCCCCCCACACCCTCCAGTTTGTGGGGTAGTTTTTTTTTGTATCCCCAGACTGTGGACCAGGTAGAAACAGACTGGTGTAAATAAATTATGAACGCTCTCCTCTCGGTTCACGTCTGTATCCCACATTTAAACAATGTTGTTGTTGTTTTTCGTTTTTCAAAACAACAACATGATTATAACGACAAACTAACAACAACAACAGCGGAACCGCAACAATGCCGTGGATCTCATAAAAAAAGCCACCGTAAATAAGTATAGGCTGATACAGGGAATTGATTGCATGCATATAAAACACATAATTGCGCACATCATTGAGTGCATGACAAGTTGGGGGGGGGGGGGGGTCGACGTATAAAGAGAAAGTCCATCGATAATAAAAAAAATCAGAATGTTTTGACTACTGGCTATCGAAAATTGGAGATCATTACTTTACTGCAATACTTCGCGCGGACAAAAAAAAATATAATTTATTAGCCGATTTGTGGTTGTGGGAGCTCAATGATTTATTTTTTCAAAACATGATAGATTAAAGATCAGTCAAGTTCAACATATGTGAACAGCAGAAAGTTGCCTTACTAGGGCCAGAACAAATACTGAAGAGGTGGTCTCTGTAAAAATAACTTAAGATGAACTTAACGATCCCCTTAGTTCCGTGGCATGGACCCTGTGGCCGTGCTTACAAGATATAAATAAATTCTCGCTTCAAGCAAAAAATAAATATTAAACAAGGCTCGTTTTTCTAATCGACTGTTGTTGTTGCTTTTTGTATGTTTGTTGTTTTTTTTGTTTTTTTTTGGGGGGGAGGGGGGGAATTTAGAAAATCAGTATTCTATAACAATAAACTCCATGAAGTCAACAGTATCATGAGTTCATGACTGTGTTATGGACGGCTTAAGGTGGAATTTAAAAAAAAAAAAAATTCTATTGAAAAGAAAAAAAAAAACAACTCCAAAGCTTTCGTCTATAAAATAAATGAAAATTATTGTATTGCCCCCTCCCCCCCCCCCTCGAGCATTACGAAGTGTCAGATTCAAAGTTATATTTTTAGTTCAATTAAAGTTATTATTTGACGAAAGATCCCCCCCCCCTCAGAGGCTGTCGCCCGGGTGCACTGCGCCCCTTTTTGCACCATAGAACGGCGCGGTCCGGCCTTGCATGTACAATTAAAAGACGTTATAGAACAGTGGTGGCGAACCTTTCTGGGGCCGCGTGCCCAAAATTCAACCAAAACCCACTTATTTGTAGCAAAGTGCCAACACTCCAACTAAAATTAAAGAAAGTGATATTTTAGTCGCCTCGCCGACTGAAGAGGCTCTGCGTGCCGACTGTGGCACGCGCGCCACAGGTTCGCCACCACTGCTAAAGACAGTAAATAAATAGCACAGACTCCCCACAAGACACAAATATCGCAATGTGTAGAACTAGGGCCGTACTTGGGTTTTTCCGGGGCCCTTAGGGTGAGAGTTTAAAATAGTTTGAACAGCAATGAATGTCGAAACACTGGTCGAAAGAAATATCAACACTTTGAGAAATTAAAAAAAAAAGGTAATGTTAAACATCTACATAAATAATAGCGATTTCGGTTCTGCGTTGAATCGAAAGTAAAGAATTAATACAACAGTATTCCAGTTTAAAATCGTCAAACTTAAACAATAGTAATAAAAATCATGAACAAATCGGATGTCCGAAACCAAGAATAACCTAGTCTACTGATCAAACCTAAGGGAAAATAACTCTATGCAAAGGTTTTGCAGGGTACAACTAGTTAAACTATAATATCCTGGTCTATATGCCCACTGGATAAAAGCAGACGGATGTCACGGTAATCACTGAGCACATTTTCGGAATTAACTCCCCGTTGTTCGATTTGTCTCCCATTGTAAATTGTAAGGATTGTCTCACAATTGGAAACAGATTATTTGAAGACACTAACAGGAGTTCATATTGACTCTCTGAAAGGCAGTCTTGGTCAAAGGATGCGTAAGAAGATAATGTCTCATCAATGGCGTAGCCTACGGGTAATTGGGAAGGGGGTGGAATTGCGTCACATCGGACCAATCGGAGTGAAAATATTTGAAAAAAGAAAAAAATAAACTCAATGGTAACTTTTATTTTTTCTGAATGAAAATGTGGGTGATAAACTGAAATGCGCCCCATGTGGCTGACTCCCTTGTGTATAGCCTCAAACGGCATCTCCAGTGGCGCGCCCCTGTATTTCAGTGAGTGCTTGGAGGTAATATATTAACTTATTTACGACTAATGTTTTTTTGTTAAAGTTCAACAGAATGAATGGAAACCGACCTCAGTTAAGAAAATCAATCCCTGTTCCGTACACAAAAACCTGTCCGTGGACAAAATTTATGATACAGGTAGTATTTATTAGGAATGTTCTTTCTATCTTTGTTCGCTGGAGGATTGGGGTAAAATGGGGGGCTGGCCCCGAGGTGTTATTGAACCCACGAACGAGGTGCAAAAGGGGGGGGGGAGGGAATGTACGCGTAATGCATTAATCAATAGCAGATATAATCGGATTGAGCATCATTTCATCTTGGCTCAGTCACGTGCTGTATGTTTTGTATTCGGAGTGATCTGATTTGCCTGACAACACATTGGGAAGCATATTGCACCGAAGTAGGTAAGACATGTTGTAGGTGTCAAGAGAAACCCTCACACAAATACAACCCACCACACACTCCACCCCCCCCCAATAGCACGCGCCACCTGCTCAACGAATGCACTATATATATATATATATATATATATATATATATATATTTATTTATTTTTTTATTTATTTATGTAAGCAGTCTTTTCAAAGCTTTGTTTACTCTACTGGTTTTCACGTGCATATATATATATATATATATATATATATATATATATATATATACAGAGCTTTTTTAAAAAAAAAATAGGTGCCGGTACTCAGTGATTATAGCCGAACTTTTAACTACCAGTTCGAAAATTAATAATATAATAAATTAATCATAAACGTTAAAATACAAGAAAAATAATATTTTTTCCCCACATTGAAAAAAATGCCGGTACTCCGTACCAGTGCCAACCGGCACAAAAAAGCACTGTATATATATATATATATATATATATATATATATATATATATATATATATATATATGTTGCGGTGTTGAAGAACGCATTAGAAGTAAATAGCTCACCATAATGTTTGATAATGTTGTACGTTTACAAAAATCTGATCAACTTAAAACTATCACTATCAAACAACATTTTTTTTTTATTTACAGTTTTGATTCTAGGGTAATTTTGACATACACACACATATTATTGTATCAATGTTCTTCAAATGAAGTACGAATCGAAAACTTGTAAAAAGCGAAAGCATATATGTGACAATCGTCTCAGTGACCGGGTGTTGACCCATGAGTCAAGAGGCACCGTGTTCGATTAAGGACACCGACTCCGCGAAGATTCAATATTAGAAAGTTAAATGTACTTAGATCCCTTTGGTTTTGTGTGCATCTCTCACAATTATCCATGACAGTAGGGAAGGGTGCTTTTTGAATGAAATCACCTGATTTCTTTTTTAATGGAAATTTGTAAAAGACGTGAAGTGCATAATCACACGTGATAAGAGTTACGACCAGATTTTTATCTCTGACAGAAATGAGCGACCTTTCCGAAGTACGAGTCCGTAACCTTGAACTTGCCCACAAGCTAGCTGATGGGCTATATCCAATCGCATTTTTAGTGCGATAACTGACAAGACGAATATGGTAAAATATTATTCGATCTCTGTGAAACGAATTTTGATTATTAATCTACTCATCTATTAATCCACTCATCTGTCATTCTTTTCACGATGAGATTTATCGAAATAATTTCATGATACAATAGCTCAAATATTAATTTAAGTGTGCGTGTACTTCAATTTAATGTTCGGCTCTGTAATTGATAATTCAAGTTCGCAAGTTAATAACTAGCGGAAACATATATTATCAGGCATTCAATGAAAGGGGAGAAGGGTGGGGGGGCAGTGTTATCAGCCGTATTTCTTTTTTTAATGTAATGATAATGGGAAAAGTCTGTTGCATCACTCGCATGGCACACGACTTCCATCAACAAATACATAATAATAATACCCGGCCATGCGGTGCGCTATATAATCCGATCATAATAATAACAAATTAAAGAGATGATAAAAGATAATAATAATAATACTCAATACAGTCGCCGTACATAAACTCTGATAACGTTAGTAGTTGTTTTTTTTTCTTTTATAAGTTCCTCCTGAGAGAAGCTTACACACACACACACACACGCACATAAACAACAACAAAAAAACAAGCAATTAAGCCTGTTCCATTCTGGACACAGGACGTGTTAGCGCATTTTCATGTTATCTTTCAGTAAATATTTGTAAATTTTGGAAATGTTTATAAATTCAATTGTGTAATGCATATATCTGAAAAAAAGATATTAAAAGGACAAGTAAGTCATGTTGAATAACGGTTACAAAAATAAATAATGATTACGCCCCTTTGATTACCTTTTATTATTTATATTTAAAATATAAGCAAAACGGTACATAACAAATTCTTTTTTTTTGGCCCTGAGAGGTCAAATCGCGAAATGGACTTTTGATGTACACTTGGCAGGCCAAGACCTACACAATGATATATACATCATGGGTCTAGGACTTATGGTTGCTGAGATATAGGGCGGTCCATTATTAATATAGCTTATATAGTAAAAAACGGTACTTTATAAGGCCCCTTTTACGGCCCTGAGAGGTCAGATCGCGAAATGGAAAAAAGTCATTTCTTGGCAGGCCAAGACCTACAAAATGATATATACATCATGGGTCTAGGACTTATGGTTGTTGAGATCTAGGGTGATGACAGACAGACAGACAAAACGGGGACAATAGAGCATTTTTTTTCGAAAATGCTCTAAAAATATGGAAGACTCAAATTAATAAACCGAGAATAAAGCAAACAGTCTGTCATCTGTTGGATACAATTTACGACAGACTCAACAATTAGGTAATTATTTAAAAAGAAGTCAGATTGTACCATTTCTGTATTAGAAAATCTTGTGAACTAGTTAAAAAGTTTCAATGAGTGAAATAATGAGAAGTTGATCGATTTCGACACAAAACTAAAGAACTGTTAAACATTCAAAATGAAGAGTCTTTCCTCCGATGTAACAACATTTCTCCGTACACTACAATTCTAAAATAAACAGATTGAATTCGACTTTAAACATGACATAATAAGTTTTAATATGTCTGCCCTTGTTATTTTGTTTAATGTGATAGGGGTTGTTGTTGTTTCTTTTTTGTCCTTGTTTCTTTGTTTGTTAATACAGACAGAACTCTACCAGCCTTTTCTAGACACGTCTACTGTCACATAATACTCAAATATGAATGTATGGATGGGGGGAATGATGGACAGAGAGACTTACGGGGAGGCGAAATGGACTTTTGATGTACACTTGGCAGGCCAAGACCTACACAATGATATATACATCATGGGTCTAGGACTTATGGTTGCTGAGATATAGGGCGGTCCATTATTAATATAGCTTATATAGTAAAAAACGGTACTTTATAAGGCCCCTTTTACGGCCCTGAGAGGTCAGATCGCGAAATGGAAAAAAGTCATTTCTTGGCAGGCCAAGACCTACAAAATGATATATACATCATGGGTCTAGGACTTATGGTTGTTGAGATCTAGGGTGATGACAGACAGACAGACAGACAGACAGACAGACAGACAGACAAAACGGGGACAATAGAGCATTTTTTTTTCGAAAATGCTCTAACAATAATAAATAATGCCTCGTGGCTAAATGCTAATAATTAAAGTAATAAGTTCCTGGTTTATTTTTTTTAATTCTAGTTCTAGGGGCAGATATGCCAAAATTTTGTCTCCCTTTATTCCTCTATTCCTTTTAGAGAACTCCAGAGAGAGAGAGAGAGAGAGAGAGAAAGAGAGAGAGAGAGAGAGTGTGCGAATTAGTCCTACTTGTCTCTTACTACAGCCGATTCATAGGTCCACTCAAGTTGTAAGGAGTTACTGAGTTACTGTAGTAATGACTTTATTAGGTTGTGAGCATTTACATTAAGAATCGGTGTAACTTTTTTTCCCCCATCTCCTGTCACTGGTATTGATGCTCTCTTCTAATTAAAAAAAAAAGATGGGAATTTGTTAAAGTTGTGTGGCAGTTCGGTGGTCATTGGGTCGAGAGTCCGACTGTTACGGGTTCGAGCCAGTGCCCACTGCAACCTACCGGCCGTGCAGCCCGTCACAGACACAATTGCCTATATAGTTGCCACAGTCTGTAGGCTAATGAAGGTATAGCATTCCCATTTCACAAATATCTCACGGGATAATTTCAAGCGTTTTAAGCCAGACTAGCCTAACCCAAGAATGTGTCCATCAAAACGCTTCATATAGTAAAATAGTCAAGTTCCCATAGCCATTGTCGGCCACCATGGAAGATTTAAGGTATCTGTGACCGACGTCATAATTAATGGATTGTGTGGCTAGCACAAAGCCCAAATGCTTCTACCATATGTGCATTCATATGTATCGAAGAAGTCATACTAGTCTAAAGCCAGATTCACTGAGAGATTTTCATTTAGAGATCACTTAAGTGTAAATGACTTGAATATTCAATCAATATTTATGCTTACCTAGGTAAATAAACTCATTGTTTAAAAAAAACATTATTAAAGAATAAATCGCTTGAGTTTAATAGCATATGGTTAGTTTTAATTACATAACACTTTGGCTGAACAGGTTCATCGGAATATTACGTTAAAAAAGAAAAGATGTGCTGCAAATAGCATCTATCTCTGAGATGTTAGTATAGGATGTAAACAAACATAGTAATACCGTTTAAATGCAAATTCTTTCCAAAAACATTTGTATCAGGGTTTAAATACAACAACAGATGAATACATAGTGTAAAGGTCGTGAAGGTTTAATATGGGCATACTTATGTACTTTCAAAGTTATGCAATGGTTTGAACAGTGAGAAGAGAAAGACGCGAGGAGGCCATACAATCAATGGGCGTTTTTAATGATCTTTACTTTTTAAAATGTATGTTCTGTTTTTTTATACAATTTGTCAGAAAGTGTTTTGTATGTCTAAAAGGCACCACCAAAGTGGGTTCAATCAATGACAAGGCCCAATGATAAGCCACGGGTAATTTGTAATCACAACAAAGGACTTCATCATTTACGTGGCAAAGTTAACTATGGTTTCTTGTTTTTAGTGAGTTGTAGTGTCTGTCTACTCGTCACTTCGTGTTCCGCCATGACACCGAATGTAGTTTAAAACAGTGCCGATGGGTTTTAACGTCTGCTGGGTGGAGCTGGTGTAACGAGCACACAGTCGCTACGTTTTAAAAACAGACTTATACCAGACTAACACGGTGGACGGGTTGAATATTCTTCTATTTCTAGATTCTAGACTTATCTTATATTTTCAAAGTGGCATTTTCAAACGCTCCCCCTATCCTGATTAAAAACAACAACCTTTCCGCGCCACCAGTAGTGGACAGAGTGTAAGCGGCTTGGTATGTTACTACCGTCAGTGCTAGAAAAGAAACTTGGTACTCTTTATTGACCAGTCAGCTGAGATCATCTTTTTGTGCCACCAAGAGAGGGTGTGTGGGACCGGGGGGGGGAGGGGGCCGCTGCCTGTTAAGTTGAATCTTACATGTTGCTTATAATACATCTCAGTCTTGTGTCAGAGCAAGTAATGGGTCATGGGTCAAATGGGTCGCAAAATTGGATGGGTCATGGGTCAATGTTGCCTGATCCACGACCCATCCTTAGTCTCCGCCCGACCCTAAAAAGCCCGTCGTAGAGCGATTTTTTAAAATTTCAAAATGGTTTCTATGGCGACGGCCGCCATCTTGAAAATAACATTCAATGGGTCATGATGGGTCTGGGTCAAGAACTTGATGGGTCATATGGGTCATGGGTCAAGCTCAGTGACCCATTACTTGCTCTGCCTTGTGTAACTTGCTGTCTTTCATTACTGGACAGTAGTTTCAATTTAAAGGGACTCAATAACTCTAACATTGTACAACTGCGGTGTCAGGGCTGTTTTGATAAACTGACATCGCTGCTTATCGCATTAAAAAAAGAGGTGGTGGCGGGGTGGGGTGTCACACAGCGGCAACGCCAAAAGGGGGGAAAAAAAGCAGAGCGCTGATGATTGATGTGTTAATAATCTACAGTGGGACTAAGGTTAAAATTCATTACGGTGTCCTTCACATAAGTAGCAAATTGAAACCGATGCTCAGGCTGGAGGTGGGAATTGAGTTGCCAGGCTAACTGCAGCAAGTCCCCCCTCCCTCCCCACTCTCCTACCCCAGAAGTGCAACTGCACCTCCCTGCTAATGCTCGTCATAAGATAACATGGAGTTGTCCATCTTCACGACATTTCTGTGGCTTATCCCCCCCCCACCATGTTGTTTGTGAGTTTCTGAGCTGGCGGTGAGATTTAGTTATTAACTTGACATGAGCTGTTTGTGGGGTGTCACAGATGTCAAATGGGGGGCTATTATATTTATAAACACAGGAACGCGATGGAATAGTTGTTGTTGTTTGTTTGTTTTTTTTTAAATTATAAATATCGTGCGCTTCTTTTATTAAATAGTGAGGCTCACTCTTAGAAAACGTTATCAAAGTTAAAAAATAAACCGTAAAACGTCTCTACACAGCGCTATCAGCGCGATCAGCGCATTTTTTTTTACCACTGGGCAATTCAGTGTGATGAACCTCCTAACAAAATACCCTACAGTATATATTTGCATTAAAAGTCTGTATTTGCGCATTAATTTTCGGTAGCCCTAAAAAATCAAACCGAATGTTATAGAGCAGCGGTGGCCCAATGCTGCTACTGAACAGTTCTGTGCAACTCCCAAATGAACGAGTATATATATATTTATTATATTTGTTCACTCAATGTTGTTACAGCGACTAAGCAGCGTCTCTTTGAAGTATTTGTCACTAAATTAAAAAAAAAAACTGGAGTGCTGCTATCATCGACTTGATGCGTGGTCACCCCTGGTATATTATAGAAAGAGAAAAACCCTAATGAGAGAGCACAGTAGGAGCTTGTATGTATACGAGACATGCACAAAGGCAATTCTTTCTCGTGTTCATTATTACATCTGACATTCGGGCAAAATTTAAAACAAAAATTCAAATGAGACAAAAACATGAGCTGTTGTATTGTTATAGATAGAGTCTACACAAAAATGTTCAGAATTTGAAGATACTTATTTTTTACAATTTGGACTGTTTGTCTTCAATTCGTTTCAGAATACAGTACATCAAGTATTCGGTACACAGTACATCAAGTATTCAGTATACAGTGCATCAAGTATTCAGTATACAGTACATCAAGTATTCAGTATACAGTACATCAAGTATTCAGTATACAGTACATCAAGTATTCAGTATACAGTGCATCAAGTATTCGGTACACAGTACATCAAGTATTCAGTATACAGTGCATCAAGTATTCAGTATACAGTGCATCAAGTATTCAGTATACAGTGCATCAAGTATTCAATATACAGTACATCAAATATTCCGTTCACAGCACATCAAATATTCAGTATACAGTACATCAAGTATTCAGTATACAGTACATCAAGTATTCAGTACACAGTACATCAAGTATTCAATATACAGTGCATCAAGTATTCAATATACAGTGCATCAAGTATTCAATATACAGTACATCAAATATTCCGTTCACAGCACATCAAATATTCAGTATACAGTACATCAAATATTCCGTTCACAGCACATCAAGTATTCAGTATACAGTACATCAAATATTCCGTTCACAGCACAGCAAATATTCAGTATACAGTACATCAAATATTCCGTTCACAGCACATCAAGTATTCAGTATACAGTACATCAAATATTCCGTTCACAGCACATCAAATATTCAGTATACAGTACATCAAATATTCCGTTCACAGCACATCAAATATTCAGTATACAGTACATCAAATATTCCGTTCACAGCACATCAAATATTCAGTATACAGTACATCAAATATTCCGTTCACAGCACATCAAATATTCAGTATACAGTACATCAAATATTCCGTTCACAGCACATCAAATATTCAGTATACAGTACATCAAATATTCCGTTCACAGCACATCAAGTATTCAGTATACAGTACATCAAATATTCCGTTCACAGCACATCAAATATTCAGTATACAGTACATCAAATATTCCGTTCACAGCACATCAAGTATTCAGTATACAGTACATCAAATATTCCGTTCACAGCACAGCAAATATTCAGTATACAGTACATCAAATATTCCGTTCACAGCACATCAAGTATTCAGTATACAGTACATCAAATATTCCGTTCACAGCACATCAAATATTCAGTATACAGTGTATCAAGTAATTAAATATGTGAATGAATTCCAAATATAAAATATTTAGGAATGTATATTTTTAAGTAAATGTTGGTGTGTCGCGTGTAGTCATCCCTTCGACATAAGGGAGATTAAAATCTGCAAACTAATAGCTACCAAAATTATCTGTTAATATATTTAAAGAAAAAAAACTCTGCCAGAAGATGATAATATATGGAGAAAATCAACATGAACAAAGAGTTGACCCATTTAGTTATGAAAAATGCATAAAACCTAGCGGCAAATTTATTTTGCTTGGAAAGTGAATAATTCAATAGGGTATGTAAAATCCCTTGAATGATAACCAACACACATGGTTTGTCATTCACTAATGGAGGGTGAGGGAAAGGGTGGTTCTGACCAAATCAGGTCTAAATCATGCCATGCAGCGAGAGCTTTGCCTTCAAATGTTTTTCCCAAACGTCAATACAATATTTAATGACGTACTGCCGTCACCATCTGTGGCGACTATTAATCCCCCCCCCTTAACCCCATCATTCCCGTGAGCATTTTATTTGCAGCAAAGCAATGTAGTTCTGTATATCAAACCCTGTCTGTTCTGCTTATTCCTCGTAAGATTTCAAGGAAATCATTTCATCTTGGATAATAAAAGTAATTAACGACTATCACCACGGACTCATCTCTAACGATGGCATTGAGATACTTTTGCTGCCCCTATTGGCATTAGGCTAGCTCATTGATTCAGCCACACAGTCACTGCTTACCGGTTTTAAAAAAAAGATTACTATATTATCTGGACTATTTAAATATATATATATATGATTTCTATTACGTGTCATTACCTAAATATGTTTTGACAAATAAATTTATAATGTATATATCTGGGAGCAATAGTGAAACTTTTGGCAGAAAAGTGAGCTAAACAAAACATGACATATCAGCAAAGTAAAAATTACTTGAACAAGACAAAAATATAAGCCTAAGTTTGTTTGTTTTTTACTGAACGATTTAATATATATGATTATGGATTACAAGTCTAAACCTATTTAAACATACTGAGTCATCAAGAATTTGACTTAACTTTTTAAAATTAAAAGACCAGATCAAAGTTGGTTTGATCTATTTAAAAAAAAAACCTAATACCCACCCTTCATGGTCTAGAAAGAACTTCAAAAACCTTTTATTTTTTTTAAACAGGAGTAAAATTTTTATTCAGTCAGAGGCTGAATTAAAAATTTAAAGAACACAATTTTTGCTACAAGGAAATCTGTCTTTTGTTGCCCTGAAGACAATGCTACTTTTCCAATTTATTTTTTTTTCTTAATAATATTCTGTTTCTTGTGCAAAATATTCTATTTGGTGAATAACAATGCTGAATGGGATAGGAGACATGGAAAGAGGTTTACAAAAAAAAAAAAAAAAAAAATCTGAATTACAAGCATAAAGAAGCATAGCTCTCTTTTGAGTCCAATAAATCAAACACTGAAATAAATACTTATAAATATTTAAATGAAGCTTTTCACTAAATTTTATTAAATGGTGAAAAAGAAATGAGTCATCTCAGTGAATCCGCAAGCCGTCCAGCCCTCAGCTTTTGTCTGATTGCAATGAATTATGAAGCTCTACTTCATTATTTGCTAGGGCCAGGAATGCATAAAGAACCACTCTGTTATAATAAAGTTTTTCAAGGCATATTGATCACAGCATTAAGGAGCTTAAAGGAATATTCCCAACAGTAAACAAAGCAATTTTTTTTGTTTAAGAGCCTAATCAGTATGTTTAAACTCTTGTTTAAATAACAGCAACAACTGGAATGCTTTATAATTATGAAATGTGCACTCTCAGACAATCGAAATTACTTTCATTATCATGCCGATAAGCCTAATAAAGGCAAAACCTGATAAGTTGATTGTTATAATTCTGTCAGTCCATTTGTTTTTTTACCTTGATCATATTAACCACTATTGGGACATTTGTTATTTGCAGGCACACATGGAGGACATCATGGACTTGAGACGCATGGGTTTGAACTCATAACTGATATCATGTCAATCTGCTAAAATGGGTACTTATATTAACAAGTACTTGTAATTGAGTTCATTTTTGGAGTACCGGTACTCATACTTGCACTTGGGTACTTTGTACTTTTACTCTTATTTGCAATCTAAAAAAATGTCTACTAGTACTTGTACTTGCACCATTGGTTGTTTTCAATATTTTCATCATCAATTTTTAAAAGGTAAATGTAAAAATAAAAAAAACAAAGATAAGTAATAACTAAAATAAGATTTTTAAAATATTTAACCCTTTTCATTCATTGTAATAATATTTTTTTTTATGAAAATACTATTGAATTAACATACATGCATGGCTTGTTCAATGTGGGGAAAAAATTATTACTTTTCTTGTATTTTAATGTTTATTATTAATTTATTAAAATTGAATTATTTTAAAAGTGCATGCAATAAGAATTAAAAATGGTGCGAACTGGTAGTTAAAAGTTAGGCCATCCATCACTGAGTACCGGCTTCTATTTCTTTACAAAATGTATTATTACCAGAAAAAAAACTCAGGCTTAAAGTCTAAAATATAATAAGATTTGGAAACGTATTTATTTTTTAGTTGAACTTTTTAAATTTAAATATATTTTATACTTAATATTAATCATAATTAAACTGATATCAAAATGAGTTTGAAAATTACAATAATTTTTCTAAGAGTTATATATGTTATATACTAAGTGTTAACAGAACAAAATGACTAACATCAAAGTGGAAAAAACTCTTTTGTTTAGTGAAAAAAAAAATGATCATGACTGACATCTTTGCTTTATAATGGATAGTTGAACAATCTTAAAGTCAAGTTAGTGCTTATATACGCTTAAAAAATTTTGATTATATATTTTATTTTTTACTGCTTTTAGTAACTGTATAATACAAGCCCTATGAGACATGAGGGAATAATGAAAGTGTATGTATATGATATATATATATATAATAATATGATTATTTTAGCATTGGTCAGACTTGTAAGGGCAAAAAATTGATTAAAAATTAAATTCATAACACTCTATTATAAATTTCCCTTAGCCCTAAGTGTCCATCAGGGCGAAGAAGTGTAGAATTTATCTATTTCTGTAACCATGGCATATAAGGGAGTTGTGTACTTAGTACAACGCCAAGCCGCCTTTACTTAATAATTACCCAACTTAAGTCAGGTAGGCATTCAAATCTGGGTGGACTTTTACACAACTTTCCCCAGGACCTGGACAAATTTACTAGGTTATCAATAAGTATCAAACCTGGAGCTTTCAGGTGAACGGTCGAGCGCTCTACATGGCTCAGCCATCCATCGCTCTTTAAATATAATTAAAATTTTAAAACATAATGCATGTAAAGTGTATCCACTAAATTCTGAATATATAGCACTCTTGAAAGGCTCATCATTTATAATTTATTCTAATTCAGGTAGTCCAAGCCCAATTTTTTTTTTTTTTAACTTATGACTATAAAAAAAGTATAATTATAATTGAATGCATTGAAGCAGAATGATTATGAACATGAGATAAATTATGTCGTAATATTTGTAACTGTATAATTAACATTTTTAGTATGCTATTAAAAAAAAGAAGCATCTTGCAATTGAAACAAAAAGTTTACATTGTACATTGGATTTGTGATCACAAACATCAAATTCAACAATTAGTTAAAATAAGAATGGTAACCATGGTAAATAAAACATTTTGTTCTACTTAAAAGCAGCAACAAATGCATTTTCAAATAGTTGAGGAAAGTATGAGTTATTTTAATGGGTACAGTAAATAATTTAAATCATGTCGCTTAATATATCATAGATTTATGTAATGAGCAACAAACTAAAGGACATTACCCCATTGTCAATTATTGCTTAGTTATTTCTCTTCAGTGAAAATGAAAAGGTTCAAAAGCGTTCGGTGTGTGGTCGTGGAGAAGTCTAGCAAACATCAAAAAATCAAATATATATAAATAAAATAATAATTACCTTGTTTAAAAATATTGTTCAGCAAATATGTACTATAAACAATAAATCCTTGAAGCTTATAAATAAGCAGGTGAAATCATATTTAAAAGCCTTTATTTTGTTTTATTTCAAATAGTGCGATCAACTGAATTATCACAACATAAAAAAAAATCAATAATCCACCATGCAACTTTCCCGGAGACGAAACAAACCTTTTTATATCGAGGGGGGTAAGCATTCAATGAGACACTCTAATTAATTTACCTAAAAAAACGTAATTAGTATGATTGAAATATTCCACATAAATCTGTTAATCATAATACCCCCTTTCTTTTTCAACTAAAATTGTGCGGTAAAGTCATGAAGCATTTTTAGCGTTCATGACTGGTTTATCTATACAGCTGTACATAAAACCACCCAAACCACTTTACTTTACCAGCATAAGTTGTATGTTTAAATGAACTTTGAATATAGTTGTTGATATGATCTGAAATGTAGCCCAATGTTAATAAATCTTAGAATAAGTTTGAGATTATGTTTCAAATAATAATAGTATAAGTAGAATAGTAGATAGAGTGAAATATTTTCTGTTCATTCATATCAAGCTAATAAGGAACAAGAATTGTGTTTCGATTACATTTTTATACAATCAAACTTTTACATATGAAAAAAATGTAGAGAAAGTGTTCTTTCAACAGTGTAAAAAAGGTGTAGAAGACTACAATCAACAAAATGACTATATATACTCGACAAACGGACAAAGTGAGGTAAAAATAATATTAATTGTATATATAGATCAGTGATAAGGGTCCGAAAAAAGGGGCAACTTTTTAATTTAGCCCTTACTTAGCTTTAAAAAAAAAATTAACAGCACATATTCTATAAATTTGAGTGTGTTCTAATATCGTGAAATTCACTTTTGAAATAGATATTATAAGTTGTAATCTACATGGTAATGAATTTTTTTTAAGTGTATGTTAGCGCACAAAATGATCATACAATCAACACTCCCTTAAAATGGCGACAATCTGCAGTGGAGAAATTTTGTTGACGTTGTTAGTTTTATTCGTAAATCAAATAAATGGCTGGGATTCTGATGATCTTGAAATTTTTGATCTCGTAGAAGAAATCAACGCCAATTTTTACGAATATTTTGGTGTTGAACAGGTGAACTACTTTAGTGGTTGATTTTTATTTATCACATTACTTATTCGGAGTGGCTATGGTTCCAACAAAAGGACTCCGTATTTTTTTCCGGGTTCCGAAAATTGATGTGCGCATGCGCGGCAGACTGACTGCATTTTGTTTATAACTTTTGTTTTTGGGGCTAGGGTTAGGAATAGGATTAGGGATAGGGGGTTAGGATCAGGGTTAGGGCTAGGAGCAATATCTATGGTCGGACCCCGAAGCGGAGTCCGACAATTGCGCATGCGCACATCTACAGCCGTAAAAGAATAAAGTCTGTCTAGAGCGGTAGAGCGCATGCCTTTTGTCTGAACCGTAGCAAGTCCATTACTTATTTAATTCTTTAAAAAAAAAAAACTATTTTGCTATAACTTTCAAATTTGCTTGAATTATTTGCCCTTAAATTTTTAGACCGCTGTAACACAGTGTAGTTGTATTAAATGTATTAAAATCTATGACTAATACACTTTTTTTCCCACAAATCTTTTGGGTATATATTATGACTATGAGGAAGTGAAAAATCTACAACAATGTTCACTATTTCATTGATATTTTTATAACGCAGTGGCTCCAGGTACGGCAGACGTACTCCGTATTTGTTTTTTCCGGGGTACGTGATAGACATGCACATGCGCTCTAGAAGGACTTTATTTTTTTACGGCTGTAGATGTGTGCATGCGTGATAGCCGGACTCTGTATTATTTTTTTTCTGGGTCCGGCTGTGGATATTGTCTGGCTATAGATATTGCGCCCTCGTGTGGAGAGGCCGAACTCCCATCTGGCGCCTCCCCAGGTGGCGGATAGGGGAAAGCTCGCCAGATATGGTGAGTGCCGATGAAATACAATTCTCGGGGTGAACCAAAGCAGGCAACTACTGCCTTGTAGTTAGTGGAGGGATCCACAAAGGCTAAGGGACCTAACCTTAAACAAAGGCAGCTACCCACAAGGCTGTGAAGGGCAACACCCTAGTGGTTGTGCACAGGGCTAACTACCCAGTCATGTAAAAAAAACACTAGTTACGAAAGCCAATCAACAATTCAAAAACCGGACTGATTCAAATGGAAACCGACCTTCGCATGATCACGGACATGATTACTGGCTAGCGACTTGGAACGTGTTAAGCCTATACAGAGCAGGAGCCCTAACCTGCCTCACTGAACAGCTTAGAAAATACAAAATAAAAATAGCAGCACTCCAAGAAATCAGATGGAAAAATTCACATACTAAAAACAACAGAATATACCATCTTTTATAGTGGAAACACCACAAATACATTAGGAACAGGTTTTGCCATCAGGAAAAACATCCTCAATCAAATAATTGGCTTTAAACCAACCAATGAAAGATTGTGCAGCCTCAGGATTCGTGGCAAAATGTTCAATATGACCCTAATATGTGCCCATGCACCCACTGAAGATTCAGAAGGGAATACCAAAGAGGAATTTTATGATGCCCTAGAAAGGTTATATGAAGAAGCACCTAGACATGATATCAAATTAGTGTTAGGAGACTTCAACGCTAAGATTGGCAAAGAAACAGTATACAGACCAACAATTGGAAGCTACAGTCTACATGAAGAAAGCAACGATAATGGAACGCGTCTGATTGATTTTGCATCTGGCAAAGGCATGACCATTAGTAGCATTAAGTTTCCACACAAAAGAATACACAAAGAAACTTGGAGGTCACCAGATGGGGTGACAAGAAATCAAATAGATCATGTGCTAATAGACAGGCGACATGGTTCAGATATTCAAGATGTCAGAAGCTTCAGAGGAGCAGATGCCGACACAGACCACATGTTAGTCAAAATAAAGTATAGACAAAAAATAAGTATCTTTCACAGCATAAAAGCAATGATAACAAACCAATTTGACTGTGAAAAACTAAAAAAAGAGCCACAAACAAAAGAAAAATATGCACAAGAAATTAAAAACAAACTAGAAACACTAGATATAGATAATACTGAAAATCTAAATAGCCACTGGGAAAAGATTAAACAAACCATAAAAAACACAGCGGAAAGTGTCATAGGGTACAAGCAAAAAGAAGAAAAGAGCTGAATGGTATGACGATGAATGCAAAAAAGAAGTGGAAGAACAAAACAAATTGAGGATAATAATGCTACAAAAAGCAACCAGAAAGTCAACTCAGGCATACACTGAGGCTAGAAGGAAGGCCACTAAAATATGCAGAAAGAAAAAACGTGAATGGGAAAAGGGAAAACTAGTAAAACTAGAGGAATATTCAAAAGAAAAAGAAACAAGAAAAATGTACATGGCCATCAAAGAGGAAAGTAACGGCTTCCAAGCAAGATCTCACATGTGTCTTAACAAATCAGGCGACCTGCTTATAGAAAATGAAATGGTTCTAGAAAGGTGGGCGGAATATTTTGAAGAAAAGCTGAACATTAAAACTGACAGCGAAAATGATGTACCAAACATTGCAGAGGACAATGGGGCAGAAATAGAAGAACCAACCATAGAAGAAATAAATAATATTATTAAAAAGACCAAAAACAATAAAGCACCAGGAGAAGATAACATAAATGCTGAGTTACTCAAATATGGAGGACGCACACTACACTTAGAAATACACAGGATGGTCAATAAAATATGGAAAGAAGAGATAATGCCAACAGAATGGGAAACAGCCTTAATAGTTCCACTACACAAGAAAGGTTCGAAACTTAACTGCAACAACTACAGAGGAATCTCACTTCTCAACACTGTTTATAAAATACTAACAAAAATAATAGCCTGCAGAATAGGGAATTTCAGTGAAACAGTATTAGGTGACTATCAATGTGGTTTCAGGCCTAGCAGAGCAACCACAGACCACATCTTTTCCCTTCGAAACACTCTAGAAAAATGTTATGAGCATAATATAAACCTGCATCAGCTGTACATAGATTTCAAGATGGCATATGACAGCATCAATAGAAATTATCTTTACAAAACATTGCAGGAGTTGTGTATCCCCAACAAGCTCATTAGACTAGTACGTATGACATTAAACAACTCAAGAAGCAAAGTGAAAATCCAAGGGAAAGCTCAAGAGAATTTAAAGTAAACCAAGGACTTAGACAAGGAGACTCCCTTTCGTGCATACTTTTCAACTTAACCCTAGAAAAAGTCATAAGAAACGTACAGTTGGATAAGCGAGGAACTATAACACACTACCTCAGAAGTGAAAAAACAAAGTCTATGAAAACAGGAACAATATTTACAGAACCCATCCAATACCTTGCATATGCTGATGACATAACATTGATAGGAAAGCAAAGCAAGGATATAGCAAAAGCATACATAGAATTAGAAACAGCAACTCAGAAAGCAGGTTTAACAGTAAACGAAACAAAGACTCATTATATGCTGTTACAAAGAAATGAAAAAGAAGGAAGAGAAAAATTTTTCAAAATCAGTGATAGAGCATTTGAAAGAGTAGAAAACTTTAAATACCTGGGATCAACCATAAGTGAGAAAAACGATATAATGATAGAGATAAAAAACAGAATAGAAGTAGGGAACAGAATATATTATACACTGCATAAAATACTGAAAAACAGACAGATCTCCAGAAAAATTAAAAAAACCATATACAAGACAATGATCCGGCCAGCAGTAACATATGGTAGCGAAATATGGACCATCAGCAAACAAGCAGAAAATATGCTAAACACTTGGGAAAGGAAAATGTTTAGGAAAATATATGGGCCAGTAAAGGACAATAACGAGTGGAGAAGTAGAACCAATTCAGAGCTGTACGAACTGTACGAAGAACCAAATATAACAGCTGAAATTAAAATGAATAGATTAAGGTGGGTAGGGCACATAGAAAGAATGGAAAACAACAGAGGTCCAAAAACAATTTATAAGACAACACCTAATGAGAAAAGGCCTAAAGGCAGGCCAAGAAGCAGATGGTTGGAGGAAGTGGAGAAAGACCTTAAAGCCATAGGAGTGAGAGAGTGGAGGAAGAAGACCCTGGATCGGGAAAAGTGGAGAAGTGTAGTATGGCAGGCCAGGGCCCTAAATGGGCTGTAGAGCCAAAGGAAGAAGGAAGAAGAAGATAGATATTGCGCCTAACCCTATCCCTAACCCTAGTCCTAACCCTAGCCCCGAAAACAAAAAATAGCAATAAAGTGCAGTCCGTCTGCCACACATGCGCACATCAAACACGTACCCCAAAAAAAAAATACAGATTACGTCTGCCATATCCCGAGCCACTGCCTTTTTATAATACTTAGATTTATTAGGCAATATTTGTCAAAAAGAAAATTAAGTTAACTTTAAATCAATACCACATATAAATAGTTTGAATATAATATAAAAAATATATTTTAACCCCTATAGTGCCCAAAGCCACGATCGTGGCTTGCTGTCAACAAATCCTTGAGTGCCATGAGCCACGATCGTGGCTTCGTGGGTTATTGGTCGAAATTTTCTGTTTATCGTCGTTAATTTGCCGAAGGAATGTTTATTTCCGGTAAGCTTACCATTCCGGCCGGTAGTTTATTGATTCGCCATTTTGTCGAAAGAATTTATTTTTGTTCATTTTTTGAAAATGAGTGATAGTGGTTTTGATGGGTTTTTTTGTATAGGCCGACATGGTTTTTCTACTGGATATCAATGATATAATTTAACTAATTTTCGATAGATTCTTTTCGGGAAAGTTTGTATAATTAATTTGATCGTTTTTTAATAGATATTAGCACGTGTGCATTCGTCTTTTATATTTTTTCATTAATTTTATCGACATTGAAATTTTTTTTGCGGGGAACCTAGAAGTGGCACATTTTATACCCACAAATATTTACATTAAAAATAAAATAAAAATACAAATAGCTTACATAATAACAGTAATGTAAACATTGATCATTTAGCTATAAAATTATACCAAACTTAATATGATATCTATTATATTTATGCTTAAATTTATAAAATATTAGGTGGGGGGTAGCAATGCTCATTCGGGGCCATTTTATGCAACATTCTGGATGCATTTTCGTTAAAAATGCGGGGCGCTATAGGGTTTAACTCGTATGAAGTTGGTAATTATCTAAGCCAGCTTTTATTAAAAATTAATTATTTTCTATTTAAAATGTTGCCTAAAATATATCTAGTTAAAATGTTAAGGTAAAAATTTTATCCTGTATTGTTCTATGCTTTTCACGTGACAACCCAATCGACATTTGAAGTGGCAGTTAGGTTTTTAGGGAAAGGTAAATTGACTCCTGAGTTGTCAGTCAGAATTTAAGAGTAAAGTCCCCTAAACTAAAGAGTAGAGGCGAGTGAAAGAAGAAAAATAAAATTTATTTATTATGTCATTAAAATAAGATTGTGGAAAAAAAAGTTTCACATGGTGTTTGTCAAGATAAATGTATAACAAAAGTAGCATCAGAAATGGTAGCTCTTCAAGGCATGTATGAAAATGATATTCTTGATTTCTTGGACCACACATAACGAGTATTGAATTGACAATAGCTATTGTAACATTGTATTGTTATGATATTGTGTACAAGTAAATGTTTATCTTTTTTACCGAAAATGTTGATATTAATTGTTAAATTTAAAAAAAAAATGTCGTCATTCAATTCCATAACATATTTTTAAAAGATCTGCTGTTTAAATAATGTTTAAAATTTCTTTTAGAAGAGACTAAATGCATAATGGTTAGATAAAGATTAACTGATCATTTAATGGTATTGAAGCATTGTATGTAAAGTACATCATTTTGAAACAATTTGTTAAGTAATTTAAGCATATTTGATATTTGATTTTCCTTTAAAACTGACGACTCAAGCAGCTAGCTTAAGAACCAAGACTAAAAAAGCATAAATGTTTGTAAAAAGTTTCTGAAACCATCCCACTCCTTAAGTAGAAAGCTCCCAAATAATGCAATATCAGAAGAGTGCAATTTGATCAGTTGAGGTGCGGCACAAAAGTAAATATTGGGCCCAATAAAAAACATAGAAATAAACATGTCCAATTGTAAAGTTGGGTTTTGAGGAAGCCCATTAGTTGTCTGATCCATAGAAAAGTCTTAAAAACATATCATGGTTGCCTCAATATCTCTAATTCTATCAAAATGAATACAAATGATTTGCATTAATAATTTATGCTAGTTATAAAATCCATAGTTTCATTCATTTGAAACATGATCTTAATACGAGTAGCTATTAGTAAGGGTCTATGGAAAAATGGTTGACTTATTATTAATGTATGTGCTGAATTCTTCTATTTAGCTCTTGACAAATAAATATTCATAGTAATGAGTCTAATGTTAAAAAAAAAAATGAAAATCATTTTATTTCAATATATAATGTCTTGTACAGAACTTTTAATGTATCATTTTAGCAAAAATTATTATTTTTAATAGTTGTGTGAAATACATGACAAATAACATGAACTTCATAAAAAGAAATGATAGAATTTTAAATGAAAGAAAGAAGCAAATATAACTTTTTGTTTTTTTATAGTTTTTTTTAAACTAAAACAACAGCCATTAAATTGGCTTTAACATAATATTGTGCTTATTATTATTTTCCTTTACCAGTCAGCTACTACTTCAGAAATTAGAAAAGCTTACAGAAGATTGTCACTTCAATATCATCCTGACAAAAACAGCGCTGAGAATGCAGCGGAGAAATTTAGACAGGTTTGAAGTTTTTTTTACATTTATTTTCTGGATTGTTCGTTAAAAAAAGTAATAAGTCATTAAAGTGGCATTTTTTAATTATTTTTTTGTGATTAAATTGTTACAAAAAGGAGTCACTACTCTGGGGGCAGAGTACTCATGGACGGAAACAGAATTTAATAGAGGGAGCTTGTTGCATTCTAGTTCCCATTCAAAATGTGCCCCATCCTTTGAATGAACACAAATGATGTAAATATCATCACGAAAAAACCCAAATCATAAAGAAAGTAAATGGATGAAGATATAAAAAGAAAAAACCTATCAAATAATGCATAATTGGTAAAGAAACTAAAAGCATGACGATAAAGAAAAGCATAAAAAATGTAAAAGAATACATGAATTCTAAAGGAACTAAGATCTTGAGGAAATTTTGAATAATTAGATCTATCACAATATGACTAGAAAGCTATATTAATAAATAGTATGCTTTTTAAAAAACATCTCAGTTATTGCAGTCTGATATGTGAACAGTCTTGAGGTCATCAATTTAATTTTATTAACTTTAATTTCTTTACATCCATCCTTTGTTCCTACCAAAAAAACACCAACTGACATCAACCTGGTCATTAGTAAGCCCAAATGTCATCGTAGGCAATCATATGTGTTGTGCAGATTTGTATGCTAATTCAGAAATATAGACAAAGACATGGACTATGCGAAATGTTGTACATTATTTACTTTTTAAATTTTTCTAATACCAAGACATTCAATTTTTATAAAATATTTTGAATAATTTATCCTAATTAATATATTTCTATCTGCCTTGTTTTGAAAATCTAATAGATTATAAAATTGTATATTCTCATTCATAAAAATTCACTATTTATAATCAGTCATAAAACTGGTTTTATAGTGCTTTGATTGCTTTTTTTTGCACTTCCTGTGTTGAAGGATATACAGTGTTGTATATTGTCACACATTGTTGCTGTTAATCTGAATTAAAAATCACAAGGTCATCCCCTACATTGTTGTACTTGAAACAGTGCTGGCAAGAATTGGCATGCAAATATGCAATGCAAAGGGCCCAGGCACAGAAAGTTGTCCCAAACTACTCAGTTTCTGTACACTCATTTATTGTGGTATGCTTAACCCATTCATTCGAAGAAATTGTTTTATATGAATGCTTTTTGGTATATTATTTTTTGGCGAAAATGGAAACAATCGTGTGAATAACAAACAAAAAACAATACATTTTTTATTTTAAATAATAATTGCATCAAACCTTTTTTGAAATTTCATGAACAATTTTTCCAACATTGTTATATTTTAGAATAATCTTTTAAATTAAAAAAAAAATGCAACACTAAGTATCATGATTTAGTCACTCACCATTATTTAGTCACGCACATACTATCCTTATTTAAGAAATATATATCATAAAATATAATTTTTGTACAAGTAAGTTACCTCCCCTGACTGAATAGAATTAAAAGGGAATAACAAGTTTAAAAACAGCTAAATACAGTATAATTTTTGCTACTTTAAAAAAAAAACATTTTTTTAAAGAATTAGTATAAGCTGTCTTCAACATTATCGATTTTTAAATAGTGTTTTAACTATGGACCGTTCTATGTAAAGTACAAAGCAAATGAAAATCAATTAGACTTTTTATTTCTCTCACATTGGTCAGACAGATGAAATTCATTTACAAAATATATTAGTTTTATTACAGGATATTGGTTATTTTACATGAATTTTGTTTTTTTTTTTTAAAAGTAGAATAGGAAAAAATATTCAAATCAGATATTTCTGCTATTTTCTAAGCTTGTAAAAAAAATACATACATACATTTATACAAATTAAAGAAAATATAGGGAAATTGTACAATCCTGATGTGTGCAAATTTTTTTGTTTCAAATTAAATAATACAAAATTTATATAGCCAATGCATCTGGAGCTTTAGCAAACAAAAACTAGTCCCCTGTACTTTTAACTGTTTTCCCCAGTAAATTTTGAGCTAACAATACCAAATAAGCTCATGTTGTCATGTAAGTCTTTATTTTAGCATCTGCAAATTTTAGAACTTTACACTATTACTCCTTTGTATATTCTTAATAAGTACAGCAGAACTAATAATAGGTTCAGCTTTAAAAAATAAAAGCACAATTTTTAATTACGTTCTACAGTATAAAAGTAAATTAATAAGACATAATTTCATTTACACCTTTCCATAACACTGTATTTTTATTTTGTTCAATATTCAATTCCTGCAGATTGTCGCAGTCTATGATGTTCTTAAAGATGACCAGAAAAGAGAAAAGTAGCCACCTTTAATAATTTTCTCCGCAATATATTTTTTATCTTAAATATTTTGTTATTAGTTTGACAGTTAAGAATTTTTCTGACATGTAGCAATTTAAGCTTGACTCTAGACATTTAAAAATTTGTTATCCTGCATAGGTACAATCAGGTTTTGGTTGAAGGTCTGCCAGATTGGCGTCAACCAGTTTACTACTATAGAAGAGCCAGAAAAATGGACATTTTTGAACTGGCTGTTTTGATGTTCATAATATTGACACTGGGTCAGTACTTGGTTGCGTGGGCTGTGTATATTGAAAAGCGTTTGGTTCTAGTAAGTTACAGACTTGGGTAATTATTTTTTTTTTAAATGTTTATAGTATCATTCCAAAGTTACTATTTCAGTTTGCTTATTTCTAGATAAGAGTGCTTTAAATATAAGACAAAAATATTAATCATAAATAAAATATATATTTTTTTGTCAATAATCATGCAAAGAAATGACCAATATTATAGGATGAAGTGCTTAGCTCAAAGAAAAAAAAAGAAAAGAAAAAGAAGAAGCAGCTTGTTGTTGATGATACTAGTGAAGAAGAAACCATTCCAACCCCGAAAGTGATTGATTTATGGCCTTTTCAGCTTTCATCGTTTATGTTTTATACATGTAAGATGCACATCATTTGTACCTGTTTTTTTTATTATTTTCATTGATAATCTCCAGCTAAATGTCACTTCAAGAATTTAGATGTTGTTTTTTTTTCAAAAACTATCTCAAAGGAACCTTTTACATATTTTTGAAACAAAAATTGCATCCTTAAAATTTGACATCAAATGTGTTAGAGATAGCATATTTCATCTTGTCCCTCTGTAACTTGCCAACTCCTCAGTATATAACATACCTGAAACTGGTCCAACTCCCCAGTATACAATTTACCTGGAACAGTTCAGATGTGGCTAGAAGAAAGAAAAGAAAGAAAAGCTAGAGAGGAACAAGCCAAGGCAGCAGCTTTGGAAGACTCTAAAGAAGGTAGTATATTTTTCATTTAAACATAGTCATTTGAGTCACTGTAAATCTTATTTTACTAAAATTTCATGAACAAATTTTAGTCAAGCGATGCAGATTTTGAGGCTGTTTTCCTATTTTATCATGAGAAAAAAATGAATCCCATTGAGTTATTTCTTACTTATTAGAAACTATAAAGATCTTGTATTTCGATTTAAGATTTATGCATTTTTTTAAATTTTAACCCAAGATTTCATTAGAAAGCCTAAAAAGAAATCCCAGATGGAATTGCCAGAGTACACCAGTGAAATGATAGCAAAATACTCTGAGTCTCAGTCTAGTAAAAAAGAATTTTCTGCAGACATTAAAGAGAAAAATGACTCATCTGCACTTCAAAAAGTTAGTTGATCGTATTTGTTACTAATTTAGTGATATTAAGATTTTCTTTGTGATCTTTTATTTACTTTTAAAAGGGAAAGAAATTATTGAAATGCTCCTGTTAGAGCATGTCAGAGGTTTGAAGAATATAAAAATCCATAAAAAATATTTAAAGACCATACAGTGGTACCCCTCTAAATGTACTCGTCACACAACAAAGGCCACCACAACTGTTTTCTCACCTCACACAACAAACACACATCATATGAAAATTTTATATTTAAAAACTGCTGCATCTGGCTAGATGTTTTCTCAGAAAGCTATATCATTACCCCATTAGCATCATTGTTTTCCTATTTTGAAAAGTTTTTAGCGTTAAATGTTATCTGGTGGTTAAATATAGTGGTCTTGTTGCAGACCAACTCTTTAATAAGACAGCGATTATTTTTCCTGTTTTAAGTAAAGTGTGTACCTTTGAAAGGATAGAAGAGGGGTATCTGTAGGAAGCCCATTACATCTTGTCTGTGCCCACTAGTGCATCTGGAAATGAAAAAATTCCACCTCTTACCTTGATAGTTCAAACTGGATGTAAAATTGAGAGTTGTTCCTAGTGTTAAGTGTATAAGGTATTAATCCTCACCCCAAACTCTCTTGATGACATCTAATATAGCCCTGCTTCATTAAGTGGTTTTACTATTTGTGTTTTTTTTTTTTTTTTTTAAACATTACTATCACTTTTTTTTTTATAGTAATTTTCTTAATTTTCTTAATTTGGCAACCTGGAATGCATTACATGACTTCCTTTAGAAATCTCATGGGATTTGTGCTTTACACACCCCTCACAATGAATGAGCCCCTGGGATTTGTTGTGTGGGCTACCACTGTACTGCTCAATAAAATTTAATTATATTTTATTAACACTACTATATTAATATACTTTAATATACTTTGTTATTAGTATATATAAATACATGTATGTATTCATTCTCAAAAGACATTTTGAACATATTATCTACGTTGAGCTACATTTAACTGTACTAAAAAGCATTTTTTTTTTCAGGGAGACTGGACTGAAGATGAACTTGTCTTACTGTCGAAGGCTGTAAACAAATTTCCTGGAGGTACTCATGAACGCTGGGAAAAAATAGCTGAAATGGTTGGGCGATCTGTAACAGATGTAAGATATATTGATATTTCTATTGATATGAGAAAGGACTATTTTTTAAGATCAGCTATAACAAGTATTTTATTTATAATTGTTTTTTTTTTATTCAGAATATTCCATATAAGACTTATCTATATTTATTATAAACATATTGCTTTTTTAAATTACAAAATATATTTTACTCAAAAATTAATGCATCAATTTTTTTTAATTGTCTCAAAAAAAAATTTTGATGAAAAAAAATTACTTGAAATAAAAAATATGAAAGTCATGACTGTTTTTATAATTGCCATTTTAACAATTTCAGAATATAGCATAAAAAGTCTTATATATAATAATGTGAAACTATGTATTGCAGCTGTTTACATGCAATGCTCTTCAGTTTTCATTGGGGTAGTTTATAATATGAAACATTCATACTAATTTCATTAACAAGAATTAAAAAAATATATACAAAAATTTTTATTCTCAACATATTTAGAATAATTTGCCGTTAATCAATATATGATGTAGTACATTAGTCTATAAAAGTAGTACCGTATTTTTCGCCGTATAAGACGCACTTTTTCTTCCCCAAAACTGGGGGGGAGAAGTTGGTGCGTCTTATACGGCAAATACACATTTTACATGCATTAAAACTGCCCCCAACTTTGTGTGGCGCTTACTCGCAGTCCTCTCCTTATGCAGTGTGTGCTGCGGGCTGGATTTGGGGCACGTACTGCGGGCTGTGGTGACTTCTGTGACCCTCCCTGCACGGCCAGGCTGTGTGTGTTCGGGCTTCCCTCATGTCTCCCCGAGCAGTCTCACTCCTTGCTGGGCAGTGTGGGCACAATTTCGCCGCTTCCCGGGCACCCGATCAATCCATGCTGCCCTGAAATGTCCGCATGCCTGCCTCCTGGTTCCACCTCCTCCAGCCAATGCTTACTGATGTCCGTACTCTGCCCCGCCCCACTGATTGGATGCCCGTGATTGATGGGCAGAAGGATTGCTCCGCCCCCGAATCCCAGGGAGAAGATACCGCCCTCCCTACCTCATACTGCCGGTCTTGCTCCGCCCCCACTAGTCTATTGGAGGCCCATGATTGATGGGCAGAAGAATGGCTCCACAAGCTCCGCCCCCGAATCACGGGGAGAAGACACACCATCCTCCCTACGTCATAATGTGCCGTCTGGGTAGATCACAAACAACGTGTATGGTGTATGTGAGAAAGTGATCAGGCGGACCAACTACAGGGTAAATTAAATGTAAAATGTGCATACAAAGGAGCAAAAACCATAACCGTAAAAACCTCAGGGCATGAGAAAACCCACTACATGGTTGTGCTGTCCTGCTGTGCCGATGGTACCAAACTGCCTCCGATGTTGATTTTTAAAAGGAAAACGTTCCCAAGAGAAACAATCCCACGGGGAGTCGTCGTGCATGTTCACGATAAAGGGTGGATGGACGAAAATGGCATGAGGCTGTGGATTGACAAAGTGTGGTCCAAACGTCCTGGCGGTCTTCTGAAGAAATCTTCCTTGTTGGTGCTTGACCAGTTTAGAGCGCACATTATGGAAAATACTAAAAAGAACTTTAAGGAAGTTAAAACCCAAATAGCTGTGATTTCTGGTGGCCTCACTAGCCAGCTGCAACCTCTGGACGTTTCCATTAACAAGCCATTCAAAGTTCTGATGCGTGAGGAGTGGAACACCTGGATGGCAGCTGGGAACCATGATCTGACACCTACTGGGCGGATGAAGAGGCCCACTATCACACAAGTGTGTGAATGGGTTAAAAGGTCATGGGACTCCGTGAAGGAGGACATTGTTGTAAAATCCTTCAAGAAGTGTGGCATTAGTAATGCCTTGGACAGAACAGAAGACGACGTCTTATTTGACACCAGTGAGGAAGAAAGTGATGTCAATGACTGCGAGGATCTGTCCTTCCTCATTTCTGATAGCAGCGAAGACGAGTAATTCTTGGGGTTCGAATAAAAACATTACAGACTGATTTTTGTTACTTTCACTGTTTACTGACTTTACTGACTGTTAATGAGAGTAAAGATTGTTCTTAATATGTTACATGGTTGACATAAAATTGTTCTTAAACTGCTGTTTACTTTATACAGCTGATATAAAATATTTTAGTACAGTATTTGGTTCAGAATCTTTTTTTTCTAGATTTTCCTCCTTTAAAATTGGGTGCGTCTTATATGCCGGAGCGTCTTATACGGCGAAAAATACGGTAAACGTGCTGAACTTGTAATAGAAAAAGTAAACCTTTATTTATTACTGATATAAAAAAAGTAAACTGCTGATTCTCAGTAGATGTTAAAGCTGCGTTAATAATATTTACTATTATTTTTTCATCACTTGAGAAGGATTTGTTTCCCCATATCTAATTATTTTCAAATGGTAGGTTTTAAATATTTATTATGGTAGTAATTCCTGACTAATTACTTTCTAACACGTGAGATAATTTTGGTGATTCTTATTTGTAGGTGATGGTACTGAACAATTCATATAATAAATTGTTACCTTATAGTTTTATGGAAAAATCCTTTTGTTAGATCAGTCTATAGCCCACTTTAAACAATGACATTTCTTTAACAGGTGACAGCTAAAGCGAAAGAGTCCAAGGGGAGTTACAGTATGAATTTAAGTAATTCAGTTCAGAGTAAGTTAATATAGTTCAATAACAAATCTGTATTATTTAAATCTTACATTTCATGTAATGCATTTCTAAGAGATTTAAAAAAAACCTTTGTTTATTGTTTTTTTATTTACTGCACGAAAGGGGGAAAAAATTCACAAAAATGGTTTGTTTCTGTTAAGGGCCTTTATAAATCATTTTCATTTCACCAGGGAGTTTAAAATCTAATGACTTATTCTGAACTTAAAATGTTTCTAGGTTATCCCACGATGAGACTACTTCCCAGGAAGTTTTTAATGAGCTAAAATGCTCGATGTGTCATCCTCTCATCTAATTTTTCTAATTAGAAAAATTACATTCCATTAGTTTTTTTATAAAAACATCATGTAGATAGTAAAATGTCTTGTTTAAATAAAATTTGGTTAGTTGAACACTCATAATAGAAATGTGACAGGTGTCATACATTTATTCATTTGTGAAATTTTTATTTTTAGGCCAGACAGAATTATATTTTTAAAGAAATTTCAATCAACACAGGTCCAGATATCTTTTAGGTTTATTTTTCAAATGCATTTGTCATCATTTAAAGTCAATTAAAAGAAAACTAACTAATAAGGGCTAAAAAAATGTTATGAAATTATATCTAACCAAACAATACTTTGGTTGAGAAACTTGACATGTTGTTTTTGTAGTATGCATAGAAGTGAGGTCATTTATAAATGAGCTTATAGTGTGCATGTATTATTTGGGCTCTTAAATTAAGAGTGCTTGAAAATTAAGATAGTCATTTGGATTTAGGGACTTCATATATTTAAAACAAGATGCTAATTTTTATTTTTTTATTATTTTTTTTTTTGCACCATCTTTTAAAATTAAGATTTGATAATTTTTTTTATACTCTAAATAAAATTAATTTAATTTTTTTTTATTTTTTAGATTCATTAAGCAAATCCCATGGTACTTTTGCAATCAGTGATTATATCATAACTCAGAATGAAGATGGTGATGACATTCTAATTCCCTGTGATGATGGAGGAGAATCTCAGTTGAGAAAGAGGCACAAACCAACAAAAGTTGTTAAGTCCGCAGAAAGAACTTTGTTAATATCTCAGAGCAAAGAAAAACCTGTGTCTGTCAAAGAAGATATCATCTCATCCATAGCCACACCAGCAAAAAGTGTTCTCACTTTGACAGAGGATGTCAGAAAATCAAAGGAGCCCTGGAATCAAAATCAACAGACTATATTTGAATGGGCTTTGAAGCAGTATCCTAAAGGTACAGAAGCAAGATGGGACAAGGTAGCTGAGCACATACCAGGAAAGAGTAAGGTAAAACATAATTTTCAAACTATCACTTAAAAAAACCTTCTGAACTCTGTTGTTAATCATTTGTAGTAATGGCTAACCAAACGTTTTGAAAAATATGAATTTCCCAATCATTTTACTGTTATAAATATGTTAAAAAATCATTTCCTTTTCATCTGAATTGATGTGCAATATTGATATTAAATATCAGATTTTAGAATTTATTTATCATTCTAGATCGGTCATGGGCGAAGTATAGCCCTTGGGCTGTTTGATTCGGTCCACGACCAAATATTGTTGTATTATGACAATTATATTTGTTCTGTATTGGTTCATATAAAATATATCCATCTTTTCTTGGTCTGGCCCCTCTTTCAAATTTAAGAACCAATGCAAAAAGTTATCCCAATCAAAGATAATGAAAAGACTTGATTTTTATTGCTATTTTATTATATTGTTTTGTTAACTTTTTTATTTCCATAGGAAGACTGCATTTTGAGATTTAAAGAATTGGCTGAACTTGTTAGTAAAAAGAAAAAAGAACAACTAGCTACTGGCAACAATTAGAAAATAAAATTATCTCTAATAATCATCAGTATTAAATATCTCTCTTGGTGTTCAAAACAATGGAAGGCTGTTGACAATGTTGTATTGTTGTTTTTTTTGGTGGATGAAAGCTTAAAAAAATGTAAATATTATTTAAAATATATTTTTTATATAGGCTGGTCATCAGAGTATATATTTATAAATATATGTATACAGAAGTTAATATCTGGACACAATAAATGCTAATTTAATTACTTATAGAAAAAGAAAAAAAGTATTCTGAAAGATGTCAAAACCTTAATGAACCGTTGTGTTTCATTTTTTTTCTGGCTGAAAATACAAAGTGTTTTTTTTTTTTTGATAATGAACAACCTGTGTAGAAATGTCAAAATTCTGATTTTTTTATAACTTATTTCTTCATTTATCATTTATATCGTGTTAACAAATCATAAAAAGAAAATACACCGCAATCTTAAACCTTTACTATCTATTACTAAATTGAAATATTTCATCATAAGTATTTAATAAAAATTATTGACAAAACTTGAAATTTTAAAAAAATGGTATGAAATACATTAATGTCAAATTTGTTTGCAGAATTATGTTTTTTAATGCATATGTACTATCCACCAAAAAGTTTTTTTATAATTTTTTACTACTGTTATATCCCCCCTCTTTGAATTTTTCAAATTATGATCTGTAGAACTTTTTTTATTTTCCAAATTTACTGTCTTAAATTTATTGTTTCTGGTTTTGAACATTTTTTCACAGTATAATTTTTAAAGCCAATCATGAATTAAATTCAATAATTGTCCAGTAATTTTATTACATGTTTAAAAGTGCAGCATCATTATAACTTGTGGATTCATTCAGTTGATAATAATTTTATATAAAAAAAATCTAAAATCAATTTGTTAATTACAAATCATTTTACAGCTTAAAGTAAATACTAAATAAGTTATTACATTTTTTTTTACTGACCAAAGAACTTTTGTGTTTTAGAATGATTCACATTTTTACATGTTACAACTTGATCAACATTGAAATGGTTTATTAAACTTAAGACTTCTGAGTAAATGATTTAAAATGAACAAGAAACGATAAAAAGGTTTTATAAAAACAAAATTATTTGTCATCATAATGTTAAATGTTTTCACATTGTCCAATGGGACATGAAAAATATTTCATTCAAAAAATAGAACTTGTGAAACATGTTACAGTAAATATTTAAAAAAATACACATTTGGTGCTGTATGTCAAGAATGAGAACGTTTTGATGATCGTGAATACATTAAAATTAATAAATTTAATAAAAATTAAAGAAAAATAATAAAGTTGGATTATAAATGATGAAAATGAAACAATGGGGAGTTATTTTGATTTCATTGTGGTATAAAAAGGTTGTGCCCCCTGCTAAGCAGCTATGATAGTGGGAGACAATTTTTGTTTATAACACTTTCATATAGTGGAGCACTGTGTTAACTATGGTTGTAATCCACATTTTTGACTAGCTTTAAATATACACTCGAGTTTTTTTTTCCCAGCCAGTAGTATTAAATTAAACACAACAAAAAATAAAAAGACTCTAAAATGATTTAAGTATTATCTGTACAAATTCTGCAGCTCAAATGTCTTTGTAAAACCCTAACTAGACTTGTCATCTCTAGAAAATTTAATTTTTTTTTCAACCCTTGTTTCCAAGAATACCATTTGCCTAACAGACAGAGCTGTAGTCACGTTTTCGGGGCCCTAGGAAAAAAAAGACGGGGAGGGGGGGTCATGCAGAAGTATATTTGGGCTGTGTAGGTAACAGCCTGAAATAATCTTTGACAACTTTGTGACCCCCCCCCCTTGACCTCACCATGTTGGTCATTGATTCAGGTCTTGATAGGAGACCCCCCCCCCCCCCGAACCTATGCCTAGTCTCTGCTTGTCTATAAGAAGGGCCATGTTAACAGGTAACTCGCTTTTCCTGAGAGTCACCACTACTTGGCGCCTATCTTAATGAGATTGTATTGTGATGTTCTGTAACAGAAGGAAGGGTCACAATAGCCTCTCTCATACAATCAAACAATTAGGGACATAATATAAACAACATATAATTGACGCAGTGCGCTTCTTTCATTCACTCTCATTCAACATATGTTTGCATAGTTGACATATAACATATATTACTAAAGGCATCTTCATTTTAAAATGATCGATTCATCTGAAACAGTAACATCCCATACTCTGGCAATTTAAACTAACATAGCATTTCACATTCAAACATTCTTAAATCATACTATCGTATCATCTTCTGATAAACCAACAGTATATATATATATATATTACGATACCACCAACGTTTCAACTAGTTGCAGCTAAGTTTATCCCCATGGCGACTGCAGTTAATGGTACCTGGTACCAGAAAGCAAAAGCTTCCATTAAATCCTGTGTTAAATTTTCTCAGTAATATCGCATTTAAAAAAAAAAAAGATAAGACCACATTAAAATGAACATATAGGCCACATATATCTATTTAAGAGGAATACTTCTTCATTGTTTTCTATGTGTTGTGTTTGTCCAGACCAGGTTATCCAAAATATCGAGGCATCATGCTCGTAATATTACGCTGACAGTAAAATAACGAGAAAGTGAGAAAATAATAAGGTAAATATTAAACCAAATGTGAGCTACAGAAACATAAAACTATTATAACTACTAAATTATTTCACGAAATAAACCGAACTAGTACAATAACTTTGTATAACATCGTTCATTTTAGTTGGTTTTAATCCTTGTAGATTATATCGCACACCTTTACGAAAATGCCGTCTCAATATTTTTTTTTTGTTAAAATACATTTAATTAGTTAACTAGTTCTAACTAGTTAGAATGTCTGAACAATAGATTCAACCCAGACCATAGAGACATTCCATTAATAATACACAAGTAGATAGTTATTATAGCATGGTTTTGTATTTTTTTAAATGCGATATTGTGAAGACAATTTTACATAGGATTCCATGGGAATTTTTTTTCTTTCTGCCACCATTGTTTCAGAATTCGCTGCGGTATTAGAAAAAAAGGGGGCGTTAGCTGCAAGCATCTTTTTTTATATATATATGGCTACAAGTAAATGCAAGTGGTCTATAGTATCCCGCGAAATAATCTGCTTTCTATTGCAACATCCGGGTTGTCTGCTAAAAGGTTATCGTATTCCTTCGCTGAGTCAGGCAGAGAGCAAGTATTGTAAGAGTTGCCGTTCCTCTGAACTCTAACCCCTTCAGGAGGTTTACTTGGATCTTTGTATTCCACACGAATCTGCGAAATATATTTGAAAATCTGACAATTCTGTTATCAGATTATTACTTCTAGCTTCATTTAAAGCCTTCTCTATAGAGCTCATAAATGAATACTTTTAAAACTAGTAAATTATTATAATATTAATATGTACATTAGTACATAATAGAATCACAAGATGGTCTGCTACACATAGTTAAAGATACGAGCAAGGGCCATTATTCGATCAACAAACAAATAAGGCAATCCGTTCCGAATTAAACTTACCTTACCCAAACATATTATATAAAGCAACTCCAATCCAAATGTGTGTGTGTGTGGTGGGGGGGGGGTATCATTGGACGAGAAGTATACCCAGATGTCTAAAGAGGCAGATTAAAAAAAAAACACAAATAGCTGTAGCCCTCTGGACTAAAACTGAAGATTTCTGAGTTGCGGCACAAGAACAATGTTTACCCACTAGATGGTACCAACATGACATGATAAATGATGGTACTAACCCAATGTGTAGAGAAAGTTACAGGAGACGATAGAGCACCTGGTATCTGGCTGCCCTGTACTCGCCATAACTGATTATATTTATCGTCACAATAGAGTCGCAGCAAAAAAAAAAAGTAAGGACTTCTCGGAAAGATGGTGTAACTATAAACCACAAAACGTTAGCGATCGATACCGACCGGAGAATCAATACAATTGGACCATATATAGTCATAAAAAACAAAATAGACAAGACTTGCCGACTTATTGATATGGCTGTTCCTTCGGACCGAAGAAATACGTCCAACTATAATGTAGAAAAGATGTCCAAATCTTAAGGCCTCGACATTGAAATCTAGATAATGTGAGAAATTGGAACTTGCACAGTATCTGTTGTTGTGGGAAATTGGAACTACCACAGTATCTGTTGTGTGAAATGGGAACTACCACAGTATCTGTTGTTGTGGGAAATTGGAACTATCACAGTATCTGTTGTTGTGTGAAATGGGAACTACCACAGTATCTATTGTTGTGGGAAATTGGAACTACCACAGTATCTGTTGTTGTGTGAAATGGGAACTACCACAGTATCTGTTGTTGTGGGAAATTGGAACTATCACAGTATCTGTAGTTGTGTGAAATGGGAACCACCACAGTATCTGTTGTTGTGTGAAATGGGAACTACCACAGTATCTGTTGTTGTGTGAAATTGGAACTACCACAGTATCTGTTGTTGTGTGAAATGGGAACTACCACAGTATCTGTTGTTGTGTGAAATGGGAACTACCACAGTATCTGTTGTTGTGTGAAATGGGAACTACCACAGTATCTGTTGTTGTGTGAAATGGGAACTACCACAGTATCTGTTGTTGTGGGAAATGGGAACTACCACAGTATCTGTTGTTGTGGGAAATTGGAACTATCACAGTATCTGTAGTTGTGTGAAATGGGAACTACCACAGTATCTGTTGTTGTGTGAAATGGGAACTACCACAGTATCTGTTGTTGTGTGAAATGGGAACTACCACAGTATCTGTTGTTGTGTGAAATGGGAACTACCACAGTATCTGTTGTTGTGTGAAATGGGAACTACCACAGTATCTGTTGTTGTGGGAAATTGGAACTACCACAGTATCTGTTGTTGTGTGAAATGGGAACTACCACAGTATCTGTTGTTGTGGGAAATTGGAACTATCACAGTATCTGTAGTTGTGTGAAATGGGAACTACCACAGTATCTGTTGTTGTGTGAAATGGGAACTACCACAGTATCTGTTGTTGTGTGAAATGGGAACTACCACAGTATCTGTTGTTGTGTGAAATGGGAACTACCACAGTATCTGTTGTTGTGTGAAATGGGAACTACCACAGTATCTGTTGTTGTGTGAAATGGGAACTACCACAGTATCTGTTGTTGTGTGAAATGTGAACTACCACAGTATCTGTTGTTGTGTGAAATGTGAACTACCACAGTATCTGTTGTTGTGTGAAATGGGAGCTACCACAGTATCTGTTTTTGTGTGAAATGGGAACTACCACAGTATCTGTTGTTGTGTGAAATGGGAACTACCACAGTATCTGTTGTTGTGTGAAATGGGAACTACCACAGTGTCTGTTGTTGTGGGAAATTGGAACTACCACAGTATCTGTTGTTGTGTGAAATGGGAACTACCACAGTATCTGTTGTTGTGTGAAATGGGAACTACCACAGTATCTGTTGTTGTGTGAAATGGGAACTACCACAGTATTTGTTGTTGTGGGAAATGGGAACTACCACAGTATCTGTTGTTGTGTGAAATGGGAACTACCACAGTATCTGCTGTTGTGTGAAATGTGAACTACCACAGTATCTGTTGTTGTGTGAAATGAGAACTACCACAGTATCTGTTGTTGTGTGAAATGGGAACTACCACAGTATCTGTTGTTGTGTGAAATGGGAACTACCACAGTATCTGTTGTTGTGTGAAATGGGAACTACCACAGTATCTGTTGTTGTGTGAAATGGGAACTACCACAGTATCTGTTGTTGTGTGAAATGGGAACTACCACAGTATCTGTTGTTGTGTGAAATGTGAACTACCACAGTATCTGTTGTTGTGTGAAATGTGAACTACCACAGTATCTGTTGTTGTGTGAAATGGGAGCTACCACAGTATCTGTTGTTGTGTGAAATGGGAACTACCACAGTATCTGTTGTTGTGTGAAATGGGAACTACCACAGTATCTGTTTTTGTGTGAAATGGGAACTACCACAGTATCTGTTGTTGTGTGAAATGGGAACTACCACAGTGTCTGTTGTTGTGGGAAATTGGAACTACCACAGTATCTGTTGTTGTGTGAAATGGGAACTACCACAGTATCTGTTGTTGTGTGAAATGGGAACTACCACAGTATCTGTTGTTGTGTGAAATGGGAACTACCACAGTATCTGTTGTTGTGTGAAATGGGAACTACCACAGTATCTGTTGTTGTGTGAAATGTGAACTACCACAGTATCTGTTGTTGTGTGAAATGAGAACTACCACAGTATCTGTTGTTGTGTGAAATGGGAACTACCACAGTATCTGTTGTTGTGTGAAATGGGAACTACCACAGTATCTGTTGTTGTGAGAAATGGGAACTACCACAGTATCTGTTGTTGTGTGAAATGGGAACTACCACAGTATCTGTTGTTGTGTGAAATGGGAACTACCACAGTATCTGTTGTTGTGTGAAATGTGAACTACCACAGTATCTGTTGTTGTGTGAAATGAGAACTACCACAGTATCTGTTGTTGTGTGAAATGGGAACTACCACAGTATCTGTTGTTGTGTGAAATGGGAACTACCACAGTATCTGTTGTTGTGGGAAATTGGAACTACCACAGTATCTGTTGTTGTGTGAAATGGGAACTACCACAGTATCTGTTGTTGTGTGAAATGGGAACTACCACAGTATCTGTTGTTGTGTGAAATGGGAACTACCACAGTATCTGTTGTTGTGTGAAATGGGAACTACCACAGTATCTGTTGTTGTGTGAAATGGGAACTACCACAGTATCTGTTGTTGTGGGAAATTGGAACTACCACAGTATCTGTTGTTGTGTGAAATGTGAACTACCACAGTATCTGTTGTTGTGGGAAATTGGAACTACCACAGTATCTGTTGTTGTGTGAAATGGGAACTACCACAGTATCTGTTGTTGTGTGAAATGGGAACTACCACAGTATCTGTTGTTGTGTGAAATGGGAACTACCACAGTATCTGTTGTTGTGTGAAATGGGAACTACCACAGTATCTGTTGTTGTGTGAAATGGGAACTACCACAGTATCTGTAGTTGTGTGAAATGGGAACTACCACAGTATCTGTTGTTGTGAGAACGCAAGGAGTTATAAAGTAAGCCCTAGACAACGCCACAGAAGAAATACCAGGGAAGTTCAACAAATGTGGACTCCAGAAGGTTGCCTTTCTAGGAACAGGCCACATCTTGAGAATGGCTCTCTCCATGAAATAAAATTGAAACGAACGTCATGGTCCCTCTAGGTCCATGGAATATTGGAATTGACCCACCGTCTGTGCTGACCGATATTAAAAATTACTGGCAAATAATAATATATAATATTAATTCGCCGAGGGCCTACTTAGCAACAATTTAAATTAAGTTTTCATGTTTTGATTTCCCTGGTCACTTTGACGTCAATACTCACGTGATCTCTAGATGTCACCGATGGGCAGACGTCGAAATAATTGAGCGGCAGCAGGAAAAATGTCAAGTGGTTACCAATAGTGGTAGTCAAAGGTAAATCCTCAGCACGTGGTATGTGGTGCATGCCTGATGTAATCCAGAAGACGAGGTCCTAGGAGGGAGGGAGGGGATACAAAAAAACAGCGATATAAAGTCAAGCGTAGTTTACTGAGTCTGTTGATACAATTTTTGATTACTTATTGACATTCAATGTGTAGAGGGTATCTCAGGGAGGTTGTCATTTTACAACCTTAACTGTTTTGTGTCATAGACAATGCTCGATTTAAGAAAAAACCAGTGCCGGGGATAAACAAAATTTTCTGCAGAGCCGGGGATAAATGTCTATGATTTCATCCCCGGCAGGGATATATTAGCTAAAGTAGAGACGGGGATGACAGGTCTCAGTACCGGGGATATTCCCGGCATCCCCGGCGGTAAATCGAGCCCTGGTCAGATGCTATAAAATTGTTAAGTTTTGGTCGAATAAGCCTACCACTTTTCACTCATTTAATTGAAGAATACCAGTCGCGCGCCCTATGCCCAGACTTCGAAAAGGTAATTTAACACAATGCCCACCAGTCGCGCGCCCTATGCCCAGACTTCGAAAAGGTAATTTAACACAATGCCCACCAGTCGCGCGCCCTATGCCCAGACTTCGAAAAGGTAATTTAACACAATGCCCACCAGTCGCGCGCCCTATGCCCAGACTTCGAAAAGGTAATTTAACACAATGCCCACCAGTCGCACGCCCTATACCCCACCAAACGAAAATGTACATTTTAATATTCATTTCACTCTCTTTCTTGTTTCTGAAGGGGCCCGAACATTTTTCTCAAAGAGGGGGGGGGGCGTCAATTGACTTTAATCCTCCTCTGGCCGCAGATATTACCTCATCATCGATATTTTCATCATCTTCATAGAATTTGGTGAAGTCGGTCACCGGGTTTAAACTGTCCCACATGGCGTAAGGCGAACTGGACACTTGCTCGTCATCCTTGTGTTTAGTGACCACCAGCTGGTGGCGTGCCCAGGCTATTGTCCCTTCATTGTTTTCATCTTCAGGAATCATCTGCTTGGACATGCCATTTAAAGCGATTCTGTGGTAACAAAATAAACAACAAATGTATATGGTTGAAAAAATACATGACGTAATTTCCATACTTTCATACCTTTAGACAAGTATTAAAGTATCATTAAGTAACTTAGTGATAACTATTTTTTTTAGAATATCTGTCCTAGGACGCTAAGATGTCCCTTTAATAATGAGATGTAAGCTGTCCACTTTATAAACCCGTAACAAATGTTGGGATATCTTTTCATGAGACAAAAACGGAGATGGTGCGATGAGTGTGTCAGTGTGTATTTTCACCAATATGAGTTTTTTTTTTATCCACATTTTCTGATGTAGACAAAACATAATAAATAAAGAAAAGAGCAGTACGGACATGTTTCATGTAGAAAACCACAGATTAGATATCTGTAGAAAACTTAGTAAAAGCGTTAGGGCCTTTGCAAAGAGAAGGAAATGGGGGGGGGGGGGGGGAGAGGCGGCAGCTTGAAAATAAAATGCGGCGATGTTGATTGAAAAGCACCTGTTGATTGAGATTGGATGGGTTTGTATATTTAAATAAACATTATGTCATATGACCTGTAAGCTTTGATTTCACCAAATCTTGTTGGTTGGTTTTTATTGTGCACCACGTGGTATTTCGGAGTGTCAAAGTTGAACTTGTAAAGAGCTTCCTTTTCAGTGTGTTTCACGGTACGGACAAACTTGGTCTGGTGATAATCTTTATTTTCCACCTGTGAATTTAATTGGTAGAAGGTTTATTGATTAATTGTTTGTTTGTTTGTTTGTTTTTTATAAAAAAAAAATTTGTGATAAACAGCCAATAAATTCATATTTGTCATGTTATTATTTTAACTATCCAAGCCGGTTTTTTTTAATAGATTGTGGTGGTGGTGGTGTGGGGTGGGGTGAGCTAGTCGACTAGTTTGTCAATCCTTAAGAATAGCTGATTCAGTGGCGTCACTAAGGGAGTTTGGGACGCACCGGGCGACACCAACCATAGTGATGCCACTGTCCTGATTTAATATTATTTTTTATTCAACGTTACGTCTAACAAGTAGCCCCGAAAGACAATTTTAAAGCTAACCTTCAAACAAGGTAAAAATATAGTCTAACAACAGAAATGTTCTTGAAAACAAGGCACACTTTTGCATCAATATGTCTTCAAACAAACACGACGTTCTTAAATAGACGTACTTAAATCGACAGTTAGACCACTGCTAATAGCAGGCACGAAGCAAGTCCTCCCTACCATAAAATAAGTCAGTTGCCATTTTCTGTGTTGCGAATCAGTCCATCACAAATCTACATCAAATGTATTAACTTTTTACATGTGAGTATTTATGTGTGCGTGTGACTCAAAAAAGTTTCGCATCTATTTGAGCTAAACACAATTATTGATAAGGGTGGACAGATGGTCGAGTGACGTAGAGCACTTGACCTTCGTCCTTAAGGGTCCCATATTCGATCCTCGAACAGTAACATTGAATTCCACGATTCATCTGCCTCGTTGGCCATTTAAGGGTTAAGGAAACATTACAATAAATGCTGGTGTATATAAACATTTTTTGTTACACAAATAGATTTAAAAATAAAAGAAAGAATGACGTGATAAACCAACGTGACTTACGGAACGTAATTTGACAGTCTCAGGCTGTATGTCCAGAGTCTCATAGGTGTTATTTCTACCTGAGATGTCCAGATCAGCTTTGAAGTGGAATATATGATGGTGGATTGGAGCCACAAAGTTATTTTCAATTCTGAAACCGTAAGGCTTCTCCGCTGAACTGTAGTAGGACCCAGAAACATAGCCTGTTGGGATATGAATTAAATCTGTACCAGGATTTTTTTTTTTAAACAGTAACTTTATGCCTGTTTATAATTAACATACGTAGTAGAGTTTGGTTATTGATGACCAATATTGGATCGAAGAAATCACATCAAAGGTCATGAAATAGTTGTCTGAAAGCATTAAAAAATTTAATGGATTTTCTTCAACAAAAGTTAAAAAAAGTACACCCCTCAAACATTTTCCGAGAGGGCAACCAAGTTGACATCCACGCCACTGACTATCACAGCCGACTACTTGATTCATGCAAATTAAAAAAAAAAAGTTGTTAGTTTTTCTCATAAATTTTTAGTTACCCAAATGAGACACATCTTGAATGACACCCCCCCCCCAGCCCCCTTCATGAATTTTGTTGAGTCGGTTGTGACGTATACTGAACTACTCACCCGTGCTCATAACTCGGGTCTCAATGACTCCGTTCTGGTGAAAGATAAAGTCAAAGATGTAGTCGTAGTTGACCACGGTGGCTATAGACCTGAAGATGAGCACAGAATCCAGCATGCCACCGTAGAAGCCTCCCTCACTGGTTGAGTAGGACAGGTGACGCCTCAGCGGGTAGCCGTTGTTGTTCTCAAACAGGCAGAGTGACATGGGCAGCTCAGTTGGTTCAGAGATTGCCTGGCTGGAGAATGACTGCACGGACACAAGCAGGACATTATTAAAATAATTACACAGAGACAGACAGCAGAAATACAATCATATATACATGCAGGCAGGCAGGCAGACGAAAAGACAGGCAGACAAACAGACAGACAGATATATAGGAGGCATACAGAAAGACATAATTGACGGCTTTGCACATAAACATTCTACCTCTTCAATAAAACAATGTCATTAGTTGCCTGTTTTATAAGTTAAATATAGTAAATTATTTACCTGGTTGATAAATGTTGCAGTTTCTGGGCAATCAGCTCCAGGTACCAGGGATTTAGAGTTAGAACCAATGAGAGCACCAGAGTCCACAAAATCGGTGATTCGCTTTGGGAAAAATAAAGATTTAATTAGCCACTAATGTTAAGTTGTAAAAAAGATGCCACTATATTAGTCATATTTTGAAGAATTAGGTCTAGGGTCATTGAACCAAAAATGAAAATCATTTTAGTACTTTATCATTTGGGGAAAGGGGGGGGGGGAATACTTGTATCACTCGGGCTGCAGATAAGGTATGCTCTGCTCCGTACCTGATTGTACTGGGAAAATAGTTTAAATAATATTTATAATGTTCCTAAACAAATATTTGTATCAAAAGATTTATTTTTTATTTTGAAAATAATGATGAAAATGTTTATAATGGTAAATATTTAGGGATCATGAAGAGTGTTGCAGACTAATAAAAGAACAATCATGTTGTAGACTAATAAAAGAACAATCATGTTGTAGACTAATAAAAGAACAATCATGACATCGTTAAGACATTTGGAGCCCTCCGTCAAAATGTTTGGGTGGGGGAGGAGCTTTCCTAAAACCATAATACTTCCTGTTGGGGCCCATAAAGACTCAGAACTCTTCTGCACCGCGGCCCCCGCGCCTTTATGACTACGCCACTTATAAATTAAAACTTAAATCAGAGTTGAACCTGGATTCGGAGCGATCAAAAGAGTTGAATCATTATGTGATTCTCTAGCCAAGATGACCACTTAGATAAATGGCATGGGCATCTCAGAGATTGCCTGGCAGGAGAATGACTTCACGCAACATGTATGGGCCATAGAAAACATTTGTTTGAAGGGGTAGATTTAAAATACTATTTAAAATGCCTATCACTGTAGAATAGAGAAGTTACAATCCATACACACTACCTGTATCTCATTATCGGCGGAATAAAAGACCGCTATTTCCGCCAGACCCAACTCATAAGCGATTCTCGTCTTGTTGTACCTGATGTCCCAGAGACTTGGACCAGTCAAAGCCGACATCCGGTAGTGGAAAGTCCAACCCAGGTACTCCACCTTTAAGCATTTACATAAAATAAAATGAAAATCGTAATTTTTGTAATCTTTTAAATATCTGACATAAATAATGTAATACGGGTAGCAATTGAATGTAATGCAATTTCAAACAGCTATACAGTATTACTATAATATTTTGCAATACTAAATAATCGACAATTATGACCAGGAATGTAACGTTAATAAACGCGGAGAAATAAAGTGCTTGGTCAAGTATTGTTCAATGAGCGGTTTGCATGCCAATATTTGTGTGTGTTGGTATTCAGCACTCATAAATATATGAAATCACTGGCCATTATAAAAAGATCTTTTTTTAATGGGCTGTCTCCCTTCCTAGTAAAGAAAAATGAATTCGTTTTTCGTAGTGTCACTAAGATGACAAGATATCTCCTGACACTATATACATGTTAAAATCAAAACCCTCAACACTATAGAAACAGTTTTTTTTTTCAAAGCTCATTCTACATTTATTTGGAATTAGGACGTTCACAGTGGTTCTCGAGTTGGGATGATGGGGTGACAGGCACAGATGTCTGAAATCATTTATAACAGTCGTCCAAAACCAACCCCGTGGTGGTGGCTTCGCACATGTGTAGAGAGGCTGAGAAAACCGTCGATCATGAGTTTCTTGTGTGCCACGAGCTGGCAGACCAGAGATTGGGACTAGTCAGGAACATTACTTGCTATGTTGCTGTATGGCAGTTCCAAGATGCTGAAGAACACAGCGAGTTTAATCTCATAGCCTCTAAAAGACTAAGTATTTCGAAGATTAACTCAGAAGGTTCAAAGAGAGAGTTCAAAGAATGTTGGGGCCACAGATTAGATATTATACAGATTGCGCAAGCCTCGTTTTGAAACAATGTTTTCATCTCCGCCATTAATGATACTTACACTTATCTGTCCATTCATTGAATAGAAATGTTTATTATTATTATATATAAAACTCCTAAAAACCCATGAACTCATGAATGAATTAATAAATTATCGCTTTTTATTCATATTTCATGTCTTGAAGAAAAAAAGCGTCATTGGAAATAAAAGCAACTAACTACAATGGCGCGAGAGTTTTTAACTCAAAACCGAGGACTATTTATACAGCGATGCGCTATTGTATAATATATAATCTGTGGTTGAGACCGAGTCAACCAAAACTAAACATCCTACCTGTCCGAACATAAACCTATTTAGTTTATTTAAAAACATTACATTAAAATTTATTTTGATTTTTTCTCTCTTAACTCCCGCTCACCTTTCGGTCCTTGACAGAATATCGTTTCCCATCAGGCTCCACAAGTGTGGGCGGCCTAAGAGGTTCATCTGGCTGTAGGTGATCATCTCGCTGGTTCAGGCTGGAGAAGGCATCTCTTGTGTTTTGTGGCTTTTGAGCACTAGTTTTTTCAATCCTGGTGGTTCAGAAATACATAAAACACATAAAACATAATATAAACTAGCTGTACCCTGCAAAACCTTTGCATAGAGTTATATCCCCTTATGCTTGATCGGTAGGCTATGTTATTTTTTTGGTTACGGGCAGATCCGATTTTTTTCATGATTGTATTTTAAACTGGAATACTGTTGTATTAATTCTTTACTTTCGATTTAACGCACACTGGAAATGAGTATTATTATATATGATGATGATTTTGTTGGACTGGACACTTTTAGTCGTGACTAAGGCGTGAATCAAAGTGATCAACGATGAGAGGTTTATTCCCATGGAGAAATGTTTTTTGTTTTGTTTTTTCAAGTCAACCTTTATCTGGAAAATTAACTGAAATTTAATACCAGAATGTATTTAATTTATATCTAATATACTAACGAAAACCAGAAAAATAGTTGAGATTATAAAAAAAAAGTTTTAGATTAAACACTGGTGTAAATAAAGTTCAATTAAGCCCCTAAGGACTTTTCGAAGGAGATGAAGTGTAGAATTCATCTGTTCGGGTGGTTGAGTGTTGTAAAGCGCTTGGCTGTCTATCGGAGGGTATCGGGTTCACATCTCAGGGAGAGCCTTAAGACTTTTTCAGGTTCTGGTGAAAGTCCCCAAGTCCACCCAACTTTTAAAGGGTACCTGACTTTAAATTGGGGAAGTAAAGGCGGCTGGGCGTTGTGCTAACCACACAATCCCTTTATATGCCGAGGTTATAGAAACAGATGAATTCTACACATCATCTGCCACGATGAGCCCCTTGGGGCTTAAGGGAACTTTACTTAACGTTTGAATTTTCAGCCCCCCTCCCCCCTTTTTTTTTTTGCTCAGAACTTTTTTTTTTTTAGTCATTTCATCTAAATATTTTACACTTTGCCCGAACATTGATCTATTTATTGAAATTTGATTGTTAGACATTATGGAACTCGTGCATGATTTTATAAATGGGAAAAAAATGTATTTGAGCTCGAACAATGGGGAGGTGGTGGGAGGGGTAGAAATTCGATTGTGTATTTAGGTGTTTGTTTTTCTTACTAGATGTGTATAAAATCAAACAAATGATCATCTGACAAATAAAAAACCGATTGTGTCAGATCGTGAGTAAAGTAACAAGCTATGAGTGAATGTCGCGTGACACGATCATTTGCTCACAGTGACAGACATTAGAAACATGACCGATCGCAGTTGGCACCTGTTGTTATTGTAGTCGTCTATGAGCTGATCCATGCTCTCAAAAATCTGGCCATGGTACCAGACTTTGTCCACCGTATACTTCGAAGGGTCGGCGCCGTCAAGGTTTGCCAGGACCCCGAAATCCACTGGGTTTAGACCGTAATACTCCACGTTGTACTCTGCCCACACCCACAGACGCCTCATGGTGATGTCCCCAGCTAGGTTGGTGCCCAGGGGTGAGGGGTAGATCTTGAAACATTCGTTAAGGCTGCAGTTATGGTAGGATGTTTTGTAGCTCTCCTGAAGTATGTAACCTAGCTGAAATTGTAAAAAATCTCAGTTGTAAAGTAAGCAAAGTTACTAATAATATAGATTTATACTATATGTCTATTAATCTATCGATTTATCGTTCTCTCTCGATCCATCTCTCTCTCGCTTAGTGTATATATATATATATATATATGGCTGCCGATTCGGATATTTTATAGATATTTTTGAGCAACATGTATATAGGAAAATGCAATCTTTATAATCAGTCTAGATTTTTTTTTGTCATTTTGATATAAAATGTTGATTATTTGATATATTTTTTTTATAATCTATTTATTTTTCCTTTATTTTCTGAGTACTTCTTAGGTCAAATCATTGGCAGAAATGCATTTGAGCATCACTTATGACTACAGTTTATCTCGGCTGCTCTAAAAACCATCCATTGAATATAATACATTTGAAGTAATTTAAATAATTTACCTTCCTATCAACTTCCTTCAGTACGATGTTGTAGACAGCATCAAACTCAGCCAGACTGACCGGACGGAGCGCGAACTCCACGGGGTTCCGTCTCTTGTCAGAATTCAGCAGTGTACACCTTTCTACATTAGGCAGCGGTCCACACAGGTACTCTTCCACCACTGGAGGATCCTTGTCACCCCGGAACACCATGGCCCTGGCTTGTCGGTCAGGTTGAGGACCGTTGCGGTCTAAGTAATTAATGACGTCAGCTTTCTTGGCGGGATAGAGATCAAGCATGTACAGTGTGCTGTCATCTATTCTGGCCGACTCTGCTGGCTTAATAAGGATGTTTGGATCTTTCTCCAGAAACTCTCTCAGCTTGACCATCTCATACTTGGTCAGGTCGTGGAACGGACCGGGTCTAACCGGCTCGCTGAGGTCGATGGTGTTTTTGTTTTTTCCCGATTTCGCGCCACATTTTGGAGTTTTACTTTGGGACGTACTTCTGATTGCAAGTAAGATGACGGCAATGATGAGACCGATGCAGACGACTGTGAGAATCACCGCACAAGTCCTCCACAAGCCAAGCTGTCGACGGGTTTTGTTGATTTGTCGTTCCATACTTCCGTTGTACGCTGTGGAGAGATAGATTTATAGATAGATTTATAGATAGATTTATAGATAGATTTATAGATAGATTTATAGATAGATTTATAGATAGATTTACAGATAGATTTTTATTGTATTGGCTTAATTTCTTTTCTAGATAACCGTGGTATATGTGTTTACATTATCCTCATTTTTATGGTTATAATAGGTTTTTTTTAAAAATATGATGGACATGCAGTAATCGAAGTTTTATTCCGAATGTTGCTGAATTGATCTGTGAATGATTCGATTCGATCAGTGTTCTGGCTAATTTACTTTGACCGCCAGCCGAAGCGGCATCTGCCCAGAGCACCACCAATACCAGTCCAGAGCACCACTAATACCAGTCCAGAGCACCACTAATACCAGTCCAGAGCACCACTAATACCAGTCACGCCCTGTAGCATGTATGACTTTACCGTTTTTTTTTTAATGTTGTTATTACTTTATTTTAAATTTCTTGATGAACGGTTTTAAAACAAACAATATGTCTCACGTAAAATTTCTGGGGAAAACTATGAGACCACTCATTGACACAGAAAAATTTGATGTGATTACTTTATTTTGGTTTATCTCCCCTATCCACACAGGATTCAAAGTACGGTGGTTCCATAACCGTGGAACGCGATCCACCGGTAGGTCGCGAGCTGATTGACGTGAATCACTGATTTTATTTTATTTTTAAATTACTTAATCGAGAATATATATACAATTAATTTCATCTTTTTTATTGATTAACCTTTTTTTTTATTTCTACACAGTTGGATAGCGAGAACCAAAACAAGTTTTATGGGTCGCGAATCCCAAAAGTTTGAGTACCACTGATTTAACTTAATCTTACAAAAAAAAAAAAAGTGCCGAGTCACTTATCTATATAAAAAAGTTGAATGCCTACTGTCTTGTTGTCCCTGCCGCAACTCAGCAATACAAACGTGTAGCGTTGAACAACAATAAGCAAGTGTTAACATGAAATAGTTAACATTTTGAATGTTAATTGTTTATTAATATCTCGCCCCAACTTCTAGCACTCAGCCAGTAGAGTGTCTAGTTGGGGATTTTAGGTTTTCCACACTAGATACCAAGAAACGGATAAAAAATAATCATGGGTTTGAGATTAAGGGACAATGTTCCGAAACAAAACATGGGAACATATGCCGTTTAAACGGATAGCCAAACTAGGAGATGAATAGTGAACCCAATACCAAAAGGGACCTCTTCCAGTGCAAGGTCCTATCAAGTCTGATGCTGTTGAAGCCCTGGGGGTGCCTTTCCCGTAGGACATCCAAATATCACTTGAAGTCTCTGATTTGAGGTCCCCCAAAAAGTTAATAGCTACTCTACATGTACATATGTACTAGACACATTTTACAGACCCGTGCACGGGGTAGGCCTACTTGTTGTTACAATCTTTAAAAAACAAACAATATTTCAGTTGTAAGCTGTACCCCGCAAAAGATTTCTTTATATGTATAGCTTATATTTAATAGTTGCATCGATTCATTACCAGTCCATAATTATTATTTTTTGTATGATTTGAATCAGTGCCGTAGCGAGCTAAACTCACGCCCAGGGCACAATACCTTTTTAATAACTTTTTAGAGCCCCCCCCCCATTCAAAAACCATATAATATTATATGTAAAATATGCCATTTGGCGCCCCTTTGTGAGTAGCGCCCTGGGCATGATGACGCCCCCTCGCTACACCTATGATTTGAATAGCTTCCTTTAGTTAAGTTAGGCTGTTTTTAGTTTTGGAAATGTTCGAAATGGTAGGCCCTACTTTTTTCCTGTTTATGTCGTAAAAGATTTTTTAGCATTGCACATTTTAAGAAAAGAATATTTTGTAATAAAAAAAACGGATCTTATTAATAGTTTGTGTTATTATATTAACTATTACTTCAAACTTAACGTCTTAAACTTTAAAACACATTTACCATTTAAAACTGTGGATTTTCTATTTTAATATATATATATATATATATATATATATATATATATACATATAAGTTTCGAATGAGGAAGCCCCTTATTAGTATTTTATTTTTGAAAGGAAACAGAGTTGTCACTTTGGTTTTCCCGCAATATCATTAAGTGCATTATTTTGGCCTACATGATTTTTCTGTTCCATCTCAAATATCACAGACTAACTGAACGTCTGATTGACCGTGACAGGCTGAGAAAAACGGATTTTGATTGCAGTTATCACACCAACCGTAACATACTTGCCCTACAGTTATAGGGTTGAACAGAGGATAACAAACTTGACTAGACTTGACTACCTAGACACCAATGACTAACTCCACCGGCAGCGATTGGCTGAATGGACGAATAGAGGCTGAACAACTAGAATAGATTTGAATAATTAAACTAGACACCAGGAACTAATTCGTCCTGCAGAGACTGACTTGACAGGGGATACACACACACACACACACACACACACACACACACACACACACACTCACACACACACACACACAAAAGGCCGGCCTTAAGAATTTCGGGGCCCAATTTAACGGATACTTGCTAAGGGAAAGGAGGAAGGTGGGGGGGGGGGGGAATCCAGAATGATTATTATAAAATGTCAAGGCTGATAAAGAAATATAACCCCTGACCCAGTAAGATAATCTAAATGTTTGCCCACAAATGAAACTCAAACATTTTGTTGGTTTGTTTTTTTATTTAATCATTTTAACTTTTATTCTTACAAAGCAGTTTTTATTTGTATTGCGATAAGCAATGTAGGTAAGTGAAGTATGTCATGTCTTGAAAAAAAAAAACAAAAAAACTAGGAGATTTTGGTATAAAGAAGTCGGAAAGCAAACTTTAGGGAGACGGACTCATAGGAGAGAGAGGAATATAATTATTATAAATAGTGGATGAAAGTGTTTAGAAAAAGTCAGAACTGGCAGATTAGGGTTGAAAGGTTCATTGAGAATTCGAAATCAATAGTGTAGAGTTGAAATGAACTTTTTTTTTTTAAAGTCGTTGAATTAAGGTAAAGTCCGTGTGTGTGTGTGTGACACGTTAATCCATGTGACAGTCCCTTCCCGCCCAGTCACTTCTACTGCCACTGTAATAACACCGGGTGTTTGAGAGCAGTGCCGCCAAGATGAGGAGGGCAGGGGGGGGGCAAATGCCCAGGGGCCCGGCGAGTTTTAGGGGCCCGGACTGAGCTGGCCAATCAACTTTTAAAAATATTATTATCAGCACGGGGGGGCCGTGACAGCCCTGCCCAGGGGCCCGAAATTTGAGAGTTTAAATTTGTTTGAGAGTGTGTGGATTCGATCAAGATATTGGCCAGTGTGGACAGTGGACACTCGTTTGTGTCTGGGTCTCATGTCACGTGATGTTTGGTCGAACTTAAAGCACTCTTGGCAGTTTTATTTCTGGTGTAATAAGATAAACTTTTACAAATAAATTATTAGCAATTATTTTAAAATAGTTTCTACTTCGATATATTGTTGTTGTTTTTTTTTCTCTAGCAATTGAAAAAAAATTCTAAATAGGTTTTGATTAAAAGAGTTGTCATTAAACGGGAACAAATATTACGTAGTGCTGTGTTTGGCCTATCCTGTTAGTAAAGTACTCACATGCCTACAGGCCCACCGACAGACAATTCGGGCCACTGGCAGTGGTGGACTGGGCCGCCGGGACACCGGGAAGATTCCCGGTGGGCCGGCAGGACCGGTGGGCCGCCAAGACCGGTGGGCCGCCAGGACCGGTGATTTACTAATTAATATGCGGTGATATTAGACGCAACTACCAAAATGGCGTCCATTATGTTCAAACCAACAGCGGCCGTACTCTTACTTCAATAAATTGTTACGGAGTTAACTGACAGCACAATATTTATGAAAACAACGCTGGCAGTGGCAGATCTTAATCCCGAAAATGATACTTCAGTTATGGATGATAAAAACACCAGTTACTATTTCAAACGTCCTCGACAGAATACTTTACAATCATTTTTTAAAATTTCACCCAATACAACCAGTGCGACTGAAACTGATCTACCATTTACAAATGCGCATCGAGTATTTTTCAGAAGCAATAGGAATTGGGTGTCATACTGTAAAGAATCTAAAGCTTTGTTTTGCACAGTACGCTTAGCAGGCCCGTCGCCAGGTCAAAGTAAGCAGGGGGCACCAATACCTAGCAAGGGGGTATCTTCTCATTTTAGTTACTTTTTCTTTATTTTTTCCTCTGTTTCTTCTTTTTAAGCGGGGGGGGGGGGGCACTCCACACCTAGCGGGGGGGGGGTGCACGGCCCCCCAGTGCACCCCCCCCCCTTGGCTACGGGGCTGATGCTTAGCATATGAATTACTGTGGAAACGTGCATCAAAGATTAGAGGAACATGAAAACAGCAAATATCACGAGAAGTGTGTGGAAACTTATTTAATGTCTGTAAGTGAAAGAGACATTGATAGCATTTTATTCTCTCAGCAAAATAAAAAGGGTCAACAAGTTCAAGAAAAGAGACAAGTGCTGGAAAGAGTAATTGAGATTCTGAAAATGATTGGAAAACGTGGTCGTAGTTATCAGTCAAAAAAATAATGCTGCCTATACATTAAACGACGATCATGGAAATTTCTTGGAAATATTATTACTCTTGTCAAAATTTGACCCAATAATTAAAAAACATCTTGATATGGTTATTGAGAAAAGTAATGACAGACATGCATCTAATTTGGCGAATAAGGGGAGAGGAAATTTGATTACCCTCATATCGAAGACGACATTGAATTATATCATTGATGCAATAAGAAAAATAATAAAGAAAACCATTTCGGTGGAAATTAAATCTGCTGGTATGTTTTCAGTTCAATTAGATACAACTCAGGATGTAAGTGTGAAGGGCCAATGTTCAATAATTATAAGATACCGGTATGTAACAGATAAATTTCATGAGCGATTGATATGCGTTGCAAACTGTACATCTTCTACTGGAAAAGGTATGTTTTAATTATTTCAAGAGAAACTCATTCAATGTAACATAAATATTGAATATTGTGTCGGTAATGCTACAGATGGGGCAGCCAATATGCAAGGACAGTACAATGGGTTTACTAAATGGCTGAGTGACGTTGCCAAATTCATGTCTGGTGCTGCGCACATGTATTGAATCTTGTTCTAAGTGATACCACTCAAACCACGACCTCTTCAATTAGTCTATTTCAACTGCTTAACGCATGTGCGGTGTTCTTTAGAGAATCGTATATAAGAATGGATGTTTGGGTCGATCACCAACAGAAATCTGGATTGGTGAAACGCGATGTTGGGCCAAAGCAAGTGCGTTAAAATTTTTTTTGGAAATTTTGATAATCCAAACTCATCATTGTTCATTGAATTGATTAATACGTTACAAGAAATAGTACATCGGACGCATTCAATCAGGGATACACAAAAATCAGGGATACACAAACGTATTAAGTTTGAAACGATTGTCACTGCAAAACTATACTTAAGAATATTCCAGCACACAGGATCGCTTTCTAATTATTTACAAACCACCGGAATTGATGCACTGCAAGCATACCGTAATGTAGATTGTACTGTTAAGTTGTTGGGAAATATTTCAAGAGATTTCGATGGTGTTCTCGGCAGTGCCAAACGATTTGTTTCCTGGGCTAATAACAAGTTGGAAGAAGAATTAGTTGAAATTACCATTGAGGAAAAATTTATAGAGAAACGTTTACACAAACCAAAAGCGATGTCTGATGAGAGAAGAACGCACGAGGTAGTAGGAAATAATGCAGCGGACAGATATCGCATTGAGATTCATAACTGCAGCCTGGTCAAAATTGTAAAAACTATTGAAAAGCGTTTTGAAAGTCACGATTCCTTATACGCAGATATTGCCTGTCTTGATCCACAGAATTTTGAGGATATTAAATAATAAGGTTTGGCTACATCAGCGATGCAGCGCCTTAGCAGTATTCTCTTTAAATTTGATGAAAGCGCCACAGAGATTAATCTCAGTGAAGAGCTAACTGACTTTGCGCAGAAATGGGACAGATTTAAAAATTGTGTCCCCGACGAATACATTCTCCAAATGTTAGATGATTCAGTAGAGGACAGCTTCAGTGAAGATTCGCCACATGAACTCTGGGACGACCAAGTTGTGGATAAGAGTGAGGAACTTCAAAAATACTGCTTTTCTGTACTACATAAATACAGTTTCTATGGGCAAACATACAAGTATCTCTTTAATGCATATAAACTTTTATTGACTCTGTCTTCTACTCAAGTAGCTTTTGAGAGATCTTCTCTGAAATACATTGAGAATCGCTTGCAAAGCTCATTGTCTTCTACATACCTTTTATGCTTATGTCAACAGAAACCGATGTTTTAAGTGAACTAAATAGTGACACAATTATAGATCATGTAGCCGAAATGGCAGCCAGCTTAAGGAAGTTGCTTATACTATAAACACCATCACAGTGAGTCTGAATAAATTGATTTATAACTTGAATTGACGCATTCTTGATATTTTATATACAATTATAAATTATATATTCCATTTATCGTTTTTTTAGAGCATTTTCGAAAACAAATGCTCTATTGTCCCCGTTTTGTATGTCTGTCTGTCCGTCATCACCCTAGATCTCAACAACCATAAGTCCTAGACCCATGATGTATATATCATTTTGTAGGTCTTGGCCTGCCATGTGTGTATCAAAAGTCCATTTCGCGATCTGACCTCTAAGGGCCGTAAAAGGGGGCTTATAAAGTACCGTTTTTTTACTATATAAGCTATTTTAACAAAGGAGCGCCCTATATCTCAGCAACCATAAGTCCTAGACCCATGATGTATATATCATTTTGTAGGCCTTGGCCTGCCAAGTGTACATCAAAAGTCCCGTTTTGCAATCTGACCTCTCAGGGCCGAATATAAGAGTTTCTTATGTACCGTTTTTCCTAATATTTTAAATATAAATAATAAAAGCTGATCAAAGGGGCGTAATCATTATTTATTTTTGTAACAGTTATTCAACATGATTACTTCCCTCTCAATTTATCAAAACCCATACGCGTGGAGCAATATCTATGGCTGTAACCCGGAAAAAAAATATGGATTTCGTCCGGTGTAACCGTAGCCACTGCGTACACGAAAATGCTCTGAAATGTCCTTTGTCCGAAACGGAAAAGACTTAAATTGCTTGTTTTGTTAATGTATATTGTAATTTGTAAAATGACCCATGACTTTGGAGGCCTCGGCCCTCAGGTTTGGATGGAAAAAATGCACAAGGAAAATAAAATTCATGAAGATAGGGCCGCTTTTTGTTTTTTTTTCCCGGGCCGCTTGAACTCCCCAGTCCACCCCTGCCCCCCCCCCCGCTCTGATAGTGATATTTTTAAAAGTTGATTGGTCAGCTCAGTCCGGACCCATAAAATTCGCCGGGCCCCTGGTCATTTGTCCCCCCATCTCGGCGGCACTGCATGGCTATATCGTAACACATAACGAAATGAAAACAAAAATCGGTCAGAGGAGATTTAACGCTTGTTATTTATATATATTTTTTTTTTTAAATTCCAAATACAAATCCGATCCGTTCATAAAAGTCGTTCGATTTTTAGATTGTTCAGATTCAAAATGCGGTAATTAATTCAGTTTTTTTTTCCAATTAAATATAAATAAAATAAAATCTTTTTTAAAATTGATTTTCATAGTAAAAGAATTTCGGTCGTTATTTTTTACTTGTCAATTAAATTTTATTGTGTCATTAAGACATATTTAAATTTGGCAAATAACCGCAAAGGTGCAACAATGCGGAGTGGTGAGGGGCAGAAGGAAGAAAAGGGCGGGATTTACATCACTTTAGTACTTTTGGTAAGTGATTGGGGCGGCTATTTCAGATTTCACCCCCAGGGGATGATACTTTCACTAGTTATCGCGAACAAACAAACTCAAACAGACACACTCAATTTTTTTCCAAACAAACATTTTCTATAAAATAGTGTAACGAAAAAGAAACAAATTTACGACAGAAGTAAACAAATCGACGACAAAGGTAAACAAATTTGGGTTTAATATATTCTACGACTTCCTTGAAATATTGTTGAAATTTTGAAGAGTTTTTTTGTATGTACTATTTGAATTCACTAGTAATTGTCAAATGATGTCAACTATAACGTTCTCCATCCTCTTGTTAATGTACAGGATACTATCAGTCACTCAACATTGAGCCGATAACCATTGTATTAACCCTTTTTTAAGGTGGGGGGGGGGAGTATTCTTCATAACTATCTTTTAATCTATCAAAACAGACCTGTATCTTAAAACTATTAAAAGAATCCCAGATATTTAACTTATATGCAGTTGAACAAAGTTGGATTTTGTGAATTAAATTTTTTGAAGGTCGGCTCATTTATGTTTTAAGTCAATCATAAAATTCCTCTTACAAAATACTTTTTTTTTAAATCCAATTCATTTCATTTGAATCAAACCGGTGACCTTCAAACAAATTAAGCGCGATTCGTACAACTGCTATAAAAAGATTCGACCTTGACCGCTCAAATTTTCTCACCAACTCTAGGATTCGAATAAGGTGAGCCATCATTTCTAGCGCTACAAATTATCCGCTGAGCACAAGATACACGAAAATGTTTTCCTTACCTTTGATCGAGGAATGTTTACATAGATTGATAGTTTGTTGTTGTTGTTGTTTTAAGCCTCAATCTGTAATAACAAAAAAAGAACAAGTCAACCTAGTCAAAGCACACAGTATTGTTAAATCAATCCAATGACAGAACATACAAACTGTTGTAATAGAGGACAATTTCTGAAAATATTATCAAAGTATTCGATTACACTTGTGCAGATGTTCGATTATATTGTACAAGCCATTAGCACACATTATTATATAATTATTTAGCATAGAACTTTTGAAAAGAAAACATTAATACAAGCTATTGTAAATGGATACGTACTACCGATTGTGTAACATTTAATTTTCAAAGCTGATAAAAAACCGTAAATATAAAGTTACGTTATTAGCTTAAAGATAAAACCAAAACAGTAAAAAAAGTTCCCAAAAAAGTTAAACCTGTATCAGTAATTTTCTGATCTAATTTCACTATTAAATTTGTAAACAAACTGACATTACGAATCAGTTGACGACAGAAGTGCTCAATATTCATTTATATTTTTTTTTTAATATATTATTTTTTAATAATATCGATTAAATACTTGCTACACAATTACTATATTCTCTTATAAATTAAGGGGTAAAATTTGTCTTTCGGTCATGTTTGTCTTGCCCCTCCTTAAAATATTTCGTTCACCGCCGGTGGATATTATGAGACACATCTTTTAAAGGGCCTTCGCCCCGACCATGTCACCTTTTTCACAACTCATTGTTTATTAAGGGGCCTGCAATGATGTCCTGCCCTGGGGCCTTGTTGGCTCTCAGCGCCCCTGCCTGCCATACTACTCTTCTCCACTTTTCCCGATCCATGGTCTTCTTCCTCCACTCTCACTCCTATGGCTTTAAGGTCTTTCTCCACTTCCTCTAACTATCTGCTTCTTGGTCTGTAGTACTTTTTCTCATTGGGCGTTGCCTTATATATTGCTTTTGGACCTCTGTTGTTTTCCATTCTTTCTATGTCTCCCACCCAACCCTTTTATCTGTTCTTTTTAGCTAATATATATATTTAAAGAAATACTTTAAATAGCCGATAAATTGTCAAGTTAACACAATTTGGTTAACAAAAGTAATGAAGTAAAGCAAAAAAAAAATTTTAGCTGGAGTCGCACAAAACTCACAGATGAACCGCATGAAGCTCTTTAAAGAGCCACATTCGGTTATCCCTTTTTGGTCTATATCCCAGACTAGACCTGCCAGCCGAATTTTTTTTAAGTTTCGGCTGGCTGACATAATTCGGCTGATAGCCGGCGTAGCCAGCGTTTGACCTAGCCATAAATTGAGTAAATTGACATTTGAGGTGATTTTCGGCTGATTTTTGGCAGATTACGAAATATTTGGCTAAATTTGGCTAACGCCTATACAATATTGAATTGATAAAACTTCAGCAATAAAACAATTTTGCAATGCTTGGGGAAAAGTTTTATTATTTAAAACAACATAATTAAACAGTTGTATATGCTGTCCTACTAATACAGTACATGAATACATTCCGCACATTCAGTTTCTGTCTCTCAATACCACAATAAGCACTAAAAATATCAGTTTATAATTGTCATGAATAAAAAAACGCGATGTAGTTTATCAGCTGTTAGACTTGATTGTTTGCTGTTTATTATCAAACCAGTAACCCAACATGCACTCCAATGGCAGGCCCGTAGCCAGAGGGGGCTAGGGGGGCTAGGCCCCCCCGTGCATGACAGGCCCCCCCCGTGCATGATTTGAGTTTTTTGACAAAGTTTTAATAATAACGGCTATAAAACATCAATCATTTTGTTTAATAAATCAATAATAATAAAAACTTAAAAGTTTATATTTTGGCAATCATTCAGGCTATTTATATATACTTACATATATAGCTTATCTAATTTTTGGGCATAAAAGATTGAATCTTATTGAAGTTCACTTCTGGGTATTTTGGGCAGCATTGGCATTTGGTGCTTCAACAGCCGTGTGTGAGAACAGTTCTCTCGCCCTCACACGAATGCTCACCCCATATCGCAGATCAATGTTACAAAAGCGTCTAAGCAATCTTTTTTCCTGCTTGCATTTGAAAAAGATTTAACAGACAATCTGAATACTAAATCACCGAGGTAAATTCAGTGCTAAACCCAGGCCCGTAGCCAGGTCAAAGTAAGCAGGGAGACACCAAAACCCAGCAAGGGGCACCTTTACTTTTTCTTTATTTTTTTCCTCTTTTTTCTTCTTTTTTAAGTGGGGGGGCACTCCACACCCTAGCCGGGGGAAGGCCCCCAGTGCCTCCCTTGGCTACGGGGCTGGCTAAACCACGAAGTTTTGCAAATTTGAAACGTATAGTAATATAAGTTCGCAACCAGTGCCGACGAGTGGGGGGGGGATAGAGGGCCAATGCTTAGGGGGCCCGGCGAGTTTAGGGACCTGGACTGAGCTGGCCAATCAACTTTTAAAATATTAATATCAGCCCAGGGGCCCGAAATTTCTGTCGATGGGCCTGTTTACAGCTTTCTGTAATAGTTTTATATATTGATATCTTCTGAGGACAACTAGCAACTAAATAACATTGGCTTCTGACTTCATTTTTATACGTATGTATAATAAATAATAATGTACAAAACTCTGTGATTTCTGAGTGATGTTATTTAATTTGCAAATTTACTTTAGCAGAATTAATTTTATTTTAAATTGAATAATTGCGACTGTTGTTGTTGATAGATCTGTTCTTTGTTTCAATATTTTATAAGAAATATCACACAAATAGCTAAGCTTTATTAGTGCATCTTTGTCGTTCTTCGGGTTGTATATTAAACAAACAGTATAATAATATAAATCAGAGTATCTATTATGTAACAATTGTGTGGCAGAACTATTAGTCAATATATTTATAACAGGAATCAGAAATGGCTCAGCCTCAATAAATTTTTATCATTAAAACTCTTTACTATTTAAATTATTTTTAACAAAACTGCAACATGCCATGCATTATTGAAACATAGGTTAAAATTAAATATTTCTAATTAATAGCTAAACAATCGGTACTAAAATGCACCATTCCAGATATGGAACTGCAAGAATTTCTTGGGGAGGGGACTCACTGAGATCCCCCAAACCCTCCTCTCCGTTCGCAAGCTTTTCGGCGCTGGCGCCTCATTTCGCCCCCCCCGAGCATTTCTTCTACCCCCCCACCGTTATCGCAAGTTTAGGTAAGGCATCATTAAATTATCGAAATATTCTTTGTTCAAGTTCAATTTTTAACAATGAAAACAGTTTTGCCCCCCCCCCCCGGATCAATGTTTTGCCCCCCCGTCAAAATTGCCTAGTTCCGCCCCGATCATTTCTTCGGCACCCCCCCCCCCCCGAAAAAAAATTCTTCGCCCCCCCCCCCATGTCTTCAGCCCCCCAATCAATATTCCTGGCTACGGGCCTGTCCACTGGTACAGATGATGCTGATAATATTAGGTGAAGACGAGCCAGTTGAGTAAGTTGTGGATACGAGGATGATGCAACACTGCTACACCAGAAAGCAAGGACATCATGAAACTGAACAACAGGCGCCGTCAAATAGTTTGTTATTTCCACTGCCATCTGAAATAAACGTTCAAAAAATCAAAACACAACAGTACTAACTGCTAGTTTATAAAACATTTCATTATAGTGCACAGTATATGTATTTTAAAATACTTTACTTCAAACTGACTGGTCTATTGAGAGCGAAATAAAACGAAAACTGTTTCAATGCCATAAATTAACACAGAGAATACCATATTAGTACAATCTTCTGGTGACTGCTCAGTTCTCAGTTCATTTATCAGCTCCATTCGCAATCGTTTACATCGGGTTCTTCAAGAAACATGTTCATGACTAGTTACCCAGATGCGATACATCAACTTTAGACATGATGAATCCACGGGTCCTTTGCTGACTGCTATTGCGTTCTCTAGAATTGTGGTTGCTTCTGACCGTGGAATCAATGATTTGAAATTTGGATCAAGCAGCTGATGCGGCTTAATGTGATCATTACAAGAGGAAAATCGATGGTCAAGCTGGTTGAGAGCTGACTGGCGATCATTCATGTTGTCATCATCATCATCTTTTCAAGTCAAGTATAGACTGAATCGCTCAATAATGTTGATTCCAACGCGCTGGACATGATGCCTTCACTGACTTATCATTGTGTCTATGACTGTCATTGATGGCGTTAGTGCTGCTCTCAAGAGGCATCCATTATTGATGCACTGAGCTGATCATCTACAAGAAGCAATTCTCACTGAAGACATGCCTTCTTTCAGGGTCTTTATCATTTCTTTATCCTCCGTGAATACGCATCGTTTTCTACAATTGCGGTTTTGAAATTCTTCATTTTTATTGATGCTGTCGGTAGTATTAAGGTGCAATACGTGTGCTGTAAAGAAATGCTGATAAGAGTCAACCTTCAACTTTGAAGTCTTTATCATAATTGCAGCACCTGTAACGCTTAGTATTTTGTGATCAACAGAAAAGCTTTTCAAGACAGAGCTGATATGCTCCCCTGTTTTTGATTATGTACAATAAAGATTAAGTAATGCGACAGTTAATATAACGGCGAACGAAATACGGCGGCTAATGAGGCGCGCCGTATATTTTTCGGCGGATTTACGGCGAACGAAAATTCGGCGGCGTAGCCGGCGAGCGGCGCCGGCTGAGGGGGTCTATTCCAGACTCATGCCACGGCTCTGTTATGCGTCATGCACTGTCCGACTTTATGACCTACTCTATGGCGAGCTAGTTACCGGCCAGGAAAACAGGGCGACCAAAATACTTCTAAAGACACTGCAAAAGAAGGTATGAAGCTGATGCTCCGTAACCCCAACTCTGGGAGAGCCAAGCAGCCGACCGCCAGTCCTGGAGGCTCGCTGTCCGGCAGGGTTCATTGCGCGCAGAGGCTGAGCGACAGGATAATGCTGCCCTGAAAAGAACAAGACAGAAGCGGAAAAAAGAACAGCTACAACTATATTCACAACAACCAACTATTTTCAAGTGTGACAAATTCGGCAAAGTTGCCCTCCAGCAGTGTTTGTGGACTCAACTTAGCTACCATCGTCTCGAGACGGACGGATGCCGACGACGACGACGACTGTCCGACTTAATAACCGCCTGGAATTAAAAAAAATGCCCAAAATGTTTCCTGCTTTATTTTCTTAGTTTATCCGGTTAAATTGTTTCTATTCTTTTCTAGTTGTGTGTGTGTGTGTGTGTTTTTTCATGTCCGATCTATCAATGGATGTATCTTGTGTTTAGTCAGTAAGGCTTCTTTTGATTTGATAAAAGTTTATCCAATGGCTGCAGGCTATAATGTGCGCGATTATTGATGCGAAGCTCCTGTGTTTTGATCATTTGCTGTGCTATTAACTGTTCAGAGAAGCTGGACTTTTGGTGAGTGTGAACACATGGTCGCACGAATGTTCTCTCTCTCACCCCCCTCTTATTATTCATTGGTTTGGGTTTGGCAATCTTAACACAGGACAAGCCAACAGAATATTCTTTGGGAAGGACCGATGAATACAGAAGTGGGTAAAAAAAACAACAACAGACAATGCAAATAACCCGCCATTCGGGAATACCCTTGGGTACAACCCGTGTGAGTGACAATAGACAATCTATCGTGCCGTGTGAGTTCGATTAAAAAATAATTGAAATTAACGCATAATTAACGCATATTTAATCGAAAAAACACTTTATTTATTTTTTGTAACATTTCTTTATTCAATGAAAATGGCATCTTAAAAAAGTAAATTTCATTTATAGAACAGTTTAATTAACTGAAGTCATCTTATTTATTTAGCAAATCACTTTAACATACCAGTTTATACACATCCTTCGGTTCAACTGATACTCTCTTCTTGAAAAGAGACGTTCACAAGGAACAGTTGTGGAAAGGGATGCTAAATATTTTTTCGCTAACTTAGCCAAAAATTGGGTATTTATCCTCTTGTAAGTTCCACCACTTGAATGGATCCAAGTCATTTTCATTTTGTTGCTCTAGTATGTAAATGTCTGGGTGGAGCGAGGCATCAATGGATCATCTTCAGAATCTGATGATAGTTCCTGCATTAGCGTTTTCTTTCGTGGTTGTTATGATGTTTGTTTATTATCATCATCAAGTCTAGATTCCTTTACACATATATATGAAACTATTAGTAGTGCAGCTGTTGCAGACTTGGCCAGCAAGATGCTGTATTTATAAATGCGATAAAAAATTATGCGAAAAAAATGATGAAACAAAATTTCTAGCAGCTCTTTATTGTGAACTAATTATAACTAAACACTTCCACCAATACACTACAGTACATAGTGTAAACTAGTGAATTAAACTTTTCTCTTTTTTACATCGACCGGGAAGGGAACAGGGGGGGGGGGGTTACTTGTCGAAGGGCTTTCTAACAAAAACATCTTCATTTTATATTACAAGTGGGGGTACAGTGGCGTAGTGAGGGGGCATCATGCCCCGGGCGCTACTCACAAAGGGGCGCCAAATGGTATATTTTACATATAATATTATATGGTTTTCAAATGGGGGGAGGCGCTAAAAAGGTATTATGCCCCGGCGTTAAGCTCGCTACGCCACTGTGGGGATGAGGATGTGTGCAAATTGCGACTGGGTGGGAGGTTGGAATAGCTACGTAATACGTGAACGGACCTTAACTTCAAATTGGTGAGTAAAATTCCGTATTTATTGATGTGGCACGACCCTGAACTTTCAGCATTTTGGTCAAATTAACGCACTTAGTTTTTTTTTTTACGCGTTAATGCAATTTAATCAGCAACCCTAATATATATATATATATATCAATGATTTACATGATCGTTTTTTAAGTGGACTATATAAAATTAAATAATAATTTGGATTTTGTTCAAGACAATACCGCTCCCCCCCAGTTAAACTGCCCTCAAAATATTATATTGTCATACAGTTAGTATTCTTCTATTCATGGAGGTTTGCCTCTCTAAATGTAAGTTTTCACTATTTGTTTCTATCTCCGTGTGTTGCACATACCAGTGGGGAAACAACAGAGTAAAACAACCAGGTCATTTCGCCTGCTCTGCTTCCCACCGTGCCTATTTAAAACAATGCATGTGTTTTGAGGATCCCGACCCCCCCCCCCCCCCAAAACCTCCCACAACTCTACATTAGCTGAATCTAGCTTCATGTTAGTTTCATCCCCTGATTCACACAAAAGAAACTTCATTCCTTCAGTTGTCACAACATTAGTAAACAGATGACGATTATTGTTTAAACTTAAAACAACAACCGTGTCACCTGCGTTCATCATAAATAAATTAAACAATGTCATTAGAAAAACGTTATCTCGTCCACAACACAGTTAATTTCCTACTAGTACGTTGAATTTTTCCACGACAGTTGTTTCATTTTTATATGTTAGATGAGAAAAAAAAATGAACTTCGTCTAGAAAAAAAAGTCCACAATTTGAATTGTTGATTGTGCCAGTCAATGTTTTTTAGGACCCGGACTATTTCAATGCAATAATAAGAATGCTAAGTTAGATTTAATTATGTGTATACACACACACACAACCATCTTCACTTCTTTTATTTCTTCATCTTCTAATCAAGACATCCAACAACACCTGGCCCGGTCAGTTAAGTTCAACTTTCCCGAGTACATCACAGTACTTGTACCTCACAGTACTTTGGATCTACATTATTTGACATCTTGTTTTTTTTTCTTTGTGAACTAACACACTGTGACACACTGACACTGAGACACACTGTGAGTCCTGTTTCATTGGGCATTAAACTTGTTTCCCCCCCTCCCATTCAAAATGTTCATTTTCTATAGGACTGTCCAATTGGTGTGTGTGTATGTGCGTGTGCGTGTGTACAAAGAAAGACATTTTTTTTATTTCGCAATTAAAACTTGAAAGAATGAAAATAAAAACATGGTCAAATTAGAATTGTATAGAATGTAGTCATGTATTTTAATGGAATGGTCTTTTTTACTCAGTCTGTCCTTGACTTACGTATTATGCTCAGCCTAAAAAAATCGAAATAGCAAAACTACATTTTTTTTAATCGCTGGGATTAAAACATTTGTGTCAGGACTACGCCCCACTAATGCACCTCTCCCCCACCCCACCCCCACAAGAACCTTACGGACCCCCACCTCCCCCCACCCCTTTCACACACGTGATAACATTTAAGGCACATCCCTTGTTCCCCACTGCCTTTTTGGATGGTTATTGTTTAAACAAAGGGGAAAAGTTTGCGATAACTCCAGTAAACCAGACCAAGTTACATACAAACACAATTGTGTGCCCCTGAACTTAGTAAACTTCGCGCTAAAACTATTTTTAGATTGCTCTTTTTTTCTCTTAACAGAAAATGAGAAATAGCGGACGTTAACTCCAGAGATACAGGTTTAACTTTTTTTTGGGAACTTTTTTTTTGTTTTGTTTTATCTTTAAGCTAACAACGTAACATTATATTACGGTTTTTTATCAGCTTTGAAATTCATGTTACACAATCGGTAGTACGTATCCATTTATAATAGCTTGTATTAATGTTTTCTTTTCAAAAGTTCTATGCTAAATAATTATATAATAATGTGTGCTAATGGCTTGCACAATATAATCGAACATCTCCACAGTGTAATCGAATATTTAATAATGTTTTCGAAATAGTCCTTTATTACAACAGTTTGTATGTTCTGTCATTGGATTGATTTAACAATACTGTGTGCTTTGACTTGGTTGACTTGTTATTTTTGTCATTACAGATTGAGGCTTAAAACAACAACAACAAAAAACTAACAATCTATGTAAACATTCCTCGATCAAAGGTAAGGAATACATTTTCGTGTATCTTGTGCTCAGCGGATAATTTTGTACCGCTAGTAATGATGGCTCACCTTATTCGAATCCTAGAGTTGGTGAGAAAATTTGAGCGGTCAAGGTCGAATCTTTTTATAGCAGTTGTACAAATCGCGATTAATTTGTTTGAAGGTCACCGGTTTGATTCAAATGAAATGAAATGGATTAAAAAAAAAAGTATTCTGTAAGAGGAATTTTATGATTGACTTAAAAAATAAATGAGCTGACCTTCCAAAAAATTAATTCAAAAACTCAACTTTGTTCAACTGCATAAGATAGTGATAAAGAATACCCCCCGCCCTTAAAAAAGGGTTAATAAAATGGTTATCGGATCAATGTTGAGTGACTGATAGTATCCAGTACATTAACAAGAGGATGGAGAACGTAATAGTTTAAATTATTTGACAATTACTAGTCAATTCAAATAGTACAAAAAAAAAAAAAAAAACTCTTCAAAATTTCAACAATATTTCATGGAAGTCGTAGAATATATTTAACCCAAATTTGTTTACCTTTGTCGTCAATTTGTTTACTTCTGTCGTAAATTTGTTTCTTTTTCGTTACACTATTTTATAGAAAATTTTTGTTTGGAAAAAATTTGAGTGTGTCTGTTTGAGTTCGTAAGGGGTGAAATCTGAAATAGCCGCCCCAATCACTTACCAAAAGTACGAAAGTGATGAAAATCCCGCCCTTTTCTTCTGCCCCACACCACTCCGCATTGTTGCACCTTTGCGGTTATTTGCCAAATTTAAATATGTCTTAATGACACAATAAAATTTAATTGACAAGTAAAAAATAACGACCGAAATTCTTTTACTATGAAAATCAATTTTAAAAAAGATTTTATTTTATTTATATTTAATTGAAAAAAAAAACCAAAAAAAAAAAAAAACTGAATTAATTACCTCATTTTGAATCTGAACAATCTAAAAATCGAACGACTTTTAGGAACGGATCGGATTTGTATTTGGAATTTTAAAATTATATAAAGGACACACTATCAAGCTTTAAGTGTTCTCTGACCGATTTTTGTTTTCTTTTCGATATGTGTTACGATATAGCCATGCAGTGCCGCGGCCGAGAGGGGGGGGGCGTGACAGCCCTGTCCAGGGGCCCGAAATGTCTGTCGGTGGGCATGTAGCCATGTGAGTACTTTACTAACAGGATAGGCCAAACACAGCACTACGTAATATTTGTTTCCCGTTTAATGAAACTATTTTAATAAAAACCTATTTAGAATTTTTTTTTCAATTGCTAGAGGAAAAAAAAAACAACAACAATATAAATCGAAGTAGAAAGTATTTTAAAATAATTGCTAATAATTTATTTGTAAAAGTTTATTTTATTACACCAGAAATAAAATTGCCAAGAGTGCTTTAAGTTCGACCAAACATCACGTGACATGAGACCCAGACACAAACGAGTCTCCACTGTCCACAGTGGCCAATATCTAGATCGAATCCACACTCTCAAACAGGCCCACCGACAGAAATTTCGGGCCCCTGGGCAGGGCTGTCACGGGCCCCCCCGTGCTGATAATAATATTTTTAAAAGTTGATTGGCCAGCTCAGTCCGGGCCCCTAAAACTCGCCGGGCCCCTGGGCCTTTGCCATACCCCCCTCTGCCCTCCTCATCTGGGCGGCACTGCTCTCAAACACCCGGTCATTATAGTGGGGCGGTACAAGTGATTGGGCGGGAAGGGACTGTCACAGGGATTAACGTGTCACACACACACACGGACCTTACTGTGGATAATTCAACGACTTAAAAAAAAATTTATTTCACCTCTAGAACACTATTGATTTCGAATTCTCAATGAACCTTTCAACCCTAATCTGCCAGTTCTTTTTCTAAACACTTTCATCCACTATTTATAATAATTATATTCCTCTCTCTCTCCTATGAGTCCGTCTCCCTAAAGTTTGCTTTCCGACTTCTTTATACCAAAATCTCCTAGTTTTTTTGTTTGTTTTTTTCAAGACATGACATACTTCACTTACCTACATTGCTTATCGCAATACAAATAAAAACTGCTTTGTAAGAAAAAAAGTTAAAATGATTAAATAAAAAAACAAACCAACAAAATGTTTGAGTTTCATTTGTGGGCAAACATTTAGATTATCTTACTGGGTCAGAGGTTATATTTCTTTATCAGCCTTGACATTTTATAATAATCATTCTGGATCCCCCCCCCCCCAACCTTCCTCCTTTCCCTTAGCCCCTTCTTAATTTTTTGTTCATGAACATTATATCTAGTCGCCTACGTTCACTGTCACTGACAACTACGGGCAATGCACTGCAAACATTTTTTTCCTGAGAGTTGTGTGGGCTCATCCCATATGGCTGTTTTTATTTACAGTTTCATTGCGACTGATCTAGCTGTTCATTTTATTAACCTTGACTTCTGTGTATGTGTGTGTGCAGGCCGATTTGACCGATTGCTCCTAATTGGGCCCCGCGCCTGGCAGGGGCCCCGCAATTTACATTCTATTAATAGTAAAAGTTGTTATTGTAAAAAAAAATAGAAGAGGGGCCTCGCAAGCATCCGTTAAATTGGGCCCCGAAATTCTTAAGGCCGGCCCTTTGTGTGTGTGTGTGTGTGTGTGTGTGTCCCCTGTCAAGTCAGTCTCTGCAGGACGAATTAGTTCCTGGTGTCTAGTTTAATTATTCAAATCTATTCTAGTTGTTCAGCCTCTATTCGTCCATTCAGCCAATCGCTGCCGGTGGAGTTAGTCATTGGTGTCTAGGTAGTCAAGTCTAGTCAAGTTTGTTATCCTCTGTTTACCCCTATAACTGTAGGGGCAAGTATGTTACGGTTGGTGTGATAAGTCAATAACTGCAATAAAAATCCGTTTTTCTCTGCCTGTCACGGTCAATCAGACGTTCAGTTAGTCTGTGATATCTGAGATGGAACAGAAAAATCATGTAGGCCAACATAATGCACTTAATGATATTGCGGTAAAACAAAAGTGACAATTCTGTTTCCTTTCAAAAATAAAATACTAATAATAATAAGGTGGCTTCCTCATTCGAAACTTATATGTATGTATATATAAATATATTAAAATAGAAAAATCCACAGTTTTAAATGGTAAATTTGTTTGAAAGTTTAAGACGTTAAGTTTGAAGTAATAGTTAATATAATAACACAAACTATTAATAAGATCCGTTTTTTTTATTACAAAATATTCTTTTCTTAAAATGTGCAATGCTAAAAAATCTTTTACGACATAAACAGGAAAAAAGTAGGGCCTACCATTTCGAACATTTCCAAACCTAAAAGAGCCTAACTTAACTAAAGGAAGCTATTCAAATCATAGGTGTAGCGAGGGGGCGTCATCATGTCCAGGGCGCTACTCACAAAGGGGCGCCAAATGGCATATTTTACATATAATCATGTATGGTTTTCGAATGGGGGCGGGGCTCTAAAAAGTTATTAAAAAGGTATTGTGCCCTGGGCGTGAGTTTAGCTCGCTACGGCACTGATTCAAATCATACACAAAATAATAATTATGGACTGGTAATGAATCGATGCAACTGTTAAATATAATCTATATATATAAAGAAATCTTTTGCGGGGTACAGCTTACAACTGAAATATTGGTTGTTTTTAAAGATTGTAACAACTAGTAGGCCTACCCCGTGCACGGGTCTATAAAATGTGTCTAGTACATATGTACATGTAGAGCAGCTATTAACTTTTTGGGGGACCCCCAAATCAGAGACTTTAAATGATATTTGGATGTCCTACGGGAAAGGCACCCCCCAGGGCTTCAACAGCATCAGACTTGATATGACCTTGCACTGGAAGAGGTCCCTTTTGGTATTGGGTTCACTAGTCATCTCCTAGTTTGGCTATCCGTTTAAACGGCATATGTTCCCCATGTTTTGTTTCGGAACATTGTCCCTTAATCTCAAACCCATGATTATATTTTATCCGTTTCTTGGTATCTAGTGTGGAGAACCTAAAATCCCCAACTAGACACTCTACTGGCTGAGTGCTAGAAGTTGGGCGAGATATTAATAAGCAATTAACATTCAAAATGTAAACTATTGCATGTTAACACTTGCTTATTTTTGTTCAACGCTACACGTTTGTATTGCTGAGTTGCGGCAGGGACAACAAGACAGTAGGCATACAACTTTTTTTTATAGATAAGTGACTCGGCACTTTTTTTTTGTAAGCTAAAGAATGGTTCAATGGTTCTCAAACTTTTGGGATTCGCGACCCATAAAAAACTTGTTTTGGTTCTCGCTATCCGACTGTGTAGAAATATAAAAAAAAAAGGTTAATCAATAAAAAAAGATGAAATTAATTGTATATAAATTCTCGATTAAGTAATTTAAAAATAAAATAAAATCAGTGATTCACGTCAAATCAGCTCGCAACCTAACGGTGGATCGCGTTCCACGGTTATAGAACCACCATACTTTGCATCCTGTGTGGATAAGGGAGATAAACCAAAATAAAGTAAACACATCTTATCAAAGTTTTCTGTGTCAATGAGTGGTCTCATAGTTTTCCCCAGAAATTTTACGTGAGACATATTGTTTGTTTTAAAACCGTTCATCAAGAAATTTAAAAGAAAGTAATAACAACATTAAAAAAAAACAAAACAGTAAGGTCATACATGCTACAGGGCGTGACTGGTATTAGTGGTGCTCTGGGCTGATGCCGCCCCGGCTGGCGGTCAAAGTAAATTAGCCAGAACACTGATCGAATCGAATCATTCACAGATCATTTCAGCCACATTTGGAATAAAACTTCGATTACTGCATGTCCATCATATTTTAAAAAAAAAAACCTATTATAACCAAATAAATGAGGATATTGTAAACACATATACCACGGTTATCTAGAAAAGAAATTAAGCCGATACAATAAAAATCTATCTATAAATCTATCTATAAATCTATCTATAAATCTATATATAAATTTATCTATAAATCTATCTATAAATCTATCTCTCCACAGCGTACAACGGAAGTATGGAACGACAAATCAATAAAACCCGTAGACAGCTTGGCTTGTGGAGGACTTGTGCGGTGATTCTCACAGTCGTCTGCATCGGTCTCATTATTGCCGTCATCTTACTTGCAATCAGAAGTACGTCCCAAAGTAAAACTCCAAAATGTGGCGCGAAATCGGGAAAAAACAAAAACACCATCGACCTCAGCGAGCCGGATAGTCCCGGTCCGTTCCACGACCTGACCAAGTATGAGATGGTCAAGCTGAGAGAGTTTCTGGAGAATGATCCACACATCCTCATTAAGCCAGCAGAGACGGCCAGAATAGATGAGAGCACGCTGTACATGCTGGATCTGTATCCCGCCAAGAAAGCTGACGTCATTAATTACTTAGACCGAAACGGTCCTCAACCTGACCGACAAGCCAGGGCCATGGTGTTCCGGGGTGATAAGGATCCTCCAGTGGTGGAAGAGTACCTGTGTGGACCGCTGCCTGATGTAGAAAGGTGTACATTGCTGAAGTCTGACAAGAGACGGAACCCCGTGGAGTTCGCGCTCCGTCCGGTCAGTCTGGCTGAGTTTGATGCTGTCTACAACATCGTACTGAAGGAAGTTGATAGGAAGGTAAATTATTTAAATTACTTCAAATGTATTATATTCAATGGATGGTTTTAGAGCAGCCGAGATAAACTGTAGTCACAAGTGATGCTCAAATGCATTTCTGCCAATGATTTGACCTAAGAATTACTCAGAAAATAAATGAAACAAGCAATTAAGCCTGTTCCATTCTGTACACAGGACGTGTTAGCGCATTTTCATGTTATGTATCAGTACGTTTGTTAGCTTTCAGTAAATATTTGTAAATTTTGGAAATGTTTATAAATTCAATTGTGTAATGCATATATCTGTAAAAAAAATATTATAAAGACGTTTCTTTATATTTGAAAAAAAAATATTTTCTCTTAAATCTAACTACAAGTGGTTTGTGGTTACTGAAATAGGACTCATAATTGAAAACATTCGAAATTGTAGTCATTTAATCGTCCGAAAACTCCGTCAATTGTTGCATAGCTCTGATACTTTCAATTAAACTCAGAACACAAGCTTACTATTTCATTTGATGAGTTTCTTAATAAATCTTGGTGAAACTACGTGCTGCAGTATTTCGCACCAAATGAATGGGTTATTGAACGTACAAGGTGTAAAATGGGGCTATATATAATATATATAAGCCCCTTAGGAGCCCTGAAGCCCGGCCCTCAGAGGTCCTATCGCGAAATAAACTTTTGATGTACACATGGCAGGCCAAGACCTACAAAATGATACATACATCATGGGTCTAGGACTTATGGTTGCTGAGATATAGGGCGCTCCTTTATTAATATAGTTTATATAGTAAATAACGGTACTTTATAAGCCCCCTTTTACGACCCTCAGAGGTCAGATCGCGAAATGAACTTTAGCTGCACACATGGCAGGCCAAGACCTACAAAATGATATATACATCATGGGTCTAGGACTTATGGTTGTTGAGATCTAGGGTGATGACGGACAGACAGACAGACAGACAGACAGACAGACAAAACGGCGACAATAGAGCATTTTTTTTTCGAAAATGCTCTAAAAATAACTAGCTTATAAAAAATATAGCAAATAACATTTTATATTAAAATGACAAAAAAAAAAGCTAGACTGATTATGAAGTTTGCATTTTCCTATATACATGTTGCTGAAAAGATATCTATAAAATATCCGAATCGGCAGCCATATACACTAAGCGAGAGATAGAGAGCTGGATCGAGATACATCGATAAATCGATAGATTAATAGACATAGTATAAATCTATATTATTAGTAGCTTTGCTTACTTTACAACTGAGATTTGTTACAATTTCAGCTAGGCTACATACTTCAGGAGAGCTACAAAACATCCTACCATAACTGCAGCCCTAACGAATGTTTCAAGATCTATCCCTCACCCCTGGGCACCAACCTAGCCGGGAACATCACCATGAGGCGTCTGTGGGTGTGGGCAGAGTACAACGTGGAGTATTACGGTCTAAACCCAGTGGACTTCGGGGTCCTGGCAAACCTTGACGGCGCCGACCCTTCGAAGTATACGGTGGACAAAGTCTGGTACCATGGCCAGATATTTGAGAGCATGGATCAGCTCATAGACGACTACAATAACAACAGGTGCCAACTGCGATCGGTCATGTTTCTGATAGACAGTCAAGCGCTTTACGCCACTCGACCACCCGAACAGATGAATTGTACATTTCATCTGCTTCGAAAAGTCCTTAGTGGCTAAAGGGAACTTTATTTACACCAGCGTTTATTCTAAAACACTTTTTTATAATCCCAAATATTTTTCTGGTTTTCGTTAGTATATTAGATTTAAATTATATGCATTCTGGTATTAAATTTCAGTTAATTTTCCAGATGAAGTTAGACTTAAAAAAGAAAACAAAACATTTCTCCATGCGAATAAACCTCTCATCGTTGGTCACTTTGATTCTCGCCTTAGTCACGACTAAAAGTGTCCAGTCCAACAAAAATTTATATTATGTTTTATGTATTTCTGAACCACCAGGATTGAAAAAACTCGCGCCCAAAAGCCACAAAACACAAGAGACGCCTTCTCCAGTCTGAACCAGCGAGATGATCACCTCCAGCCAGATGAACCTCTGAGGCAGCCGACACTAGTGGAGCCTGATGGGAAACGATATTCTGTCAAGGACCGTAAGGTGAGCGGGAGTTAAGAGAAAAAATCAGAATGAATTGAAATGTAATGTTTAAATAAACCAAATAGGTCCATGTTCGGACAGGTAGGATGTTTAGTTTTGGTTGACTCGGTCTGAACCACAGATTATTTATTATACAGATAGCGCATCTCGGTATAAGCAGTCCTCGGTTTTGTGTTAATAACTCTCGCGCCATTGTTGTTATTCGCTTTTGTTTCCAATGACGCTTTTTTTCTTCAAGACATGAAATATGAATAAAAAAGCGATAATATATTAATTCATTCATGAGTTCATGGTTTTTTAGGAGCTTTATAACCTATATAATAATAATAAACATTTCTATTCAATGAATGGACAGATGAGTGTAAATATCATTAATGGCGGCGATGAAAACATTGTTTCAAAACGAGGCTTGCGCAATCAGTATAATATCTAATCTGTGGCCCCAACATTCTCTGAACTCTCTCTTTGAACCTTCTGAGTTAATCTTCGAAATACTTAGTCTTTTAGAGGCTATGAGATTAAACTCGCTGTGTTCTTCAGCATCTTGGAACTGCCATACAGCAACATAGCAAGTAAAATTCCCGACTAGTCCCAATCTCTGGTCTGCCAGCTCGTGGCACACAAGAAACTCATGATCGACGGTTTTCTCAGCCTCTCTACACATGTGCGAAGCCACCACCACGGGTTTGGTTTTGGACGACTGTTATAAAGGATTTCAGACATCTCTGCCTGTCACCCCATCATCCCAACTCGAGAACCACTGTGAACGTCCTAATTCCAAATAAATGTAGAATGAGCTTTGAAAAAAAAACTGTTTCTATAGTGTTGAGGGTTTTGATTTGAACATGTATATAGTGTCAGGAGATATCTTGTTATCTTAGTGACACTACGAAAAACGAATTCATTTTTCTTTACTAGGAAGGGAGACAGCCCATTAAAAAAAGATCTTTTTATAATGGCCAGTGATTTCATATATTTATGAGTGCTAAATACCAACACAGACAAATATTGCCATGCAAACCGCTCAATACTTGACCAAGCACTTTATTTCTCCACGTTTATTAATGTTACATTCCTGGTCATAATTGTCGATTATTTAGTATTGCAAAATATTATAGTAATTCTGTATAGCTGTTTGAAATTACATTACATTCAATTGCTACCGGTATTGCATTATTTATGTTAGATATTTTAAGATTACAAAAATTACGATTTTCATTTTATTTTATGTAAATGCTTTGAGGTGAAGTACCTGGGGTGGACTTTCCACTACCGGATGTCGGCTTTGACTGGTCCAAGTCTCTGGGACATCAGGTACAACAAGACGAGAATCGCGTATGAGTTGGGTCTGGCGGAAATAGCGGTCTTTTATTCCGCCGATAATGAAATACAGGTAGTGTGTATGGATTGTAACTTCTCTATTCTACAGTGATAGGCATTTTAAATAGTATTTTAAATCTACCCCTTCAAACAAATGTTTTCTATGGCCCATACATGTTGCGTGAAGTCATTCTCCTGCCAGGCAATCTCTGAGCTGCCCATGTCATTTATCTAAGTGATCATCTTGGCTAGAGAATCACATATTGATTCAACTCTTTTGATCGCTCCGAATCCAGGTTCAACTCTGATTTTAGTTTTAATTTATAAGTGGCGTAGTCATAAAGGCGCGGGGGCCGCGGTGCAGAAGAGTTCTGAGTCTTTATGGGCCCCCAACAGGAAGTATTATGGTTTTAGGAAAGCTCCTCCCCCACCCAAACATATTGACGGAGGGCTCCTAATGTCTTAACGATGTCATGATTGTTCTTTTATTAGTCTACAACATGATTGTTCTTTTATTAGTCTACAACATGATTGTTCTTTTATTAGTCTACAACATGATTGTTCTTTTATTAGTCTACAACATGATTGTTCTTTTATTATTCTACAACATGATTGTTCTTTTATTAGTCTACAAAATGATTTTTGTTTTATTAGTCTACAACATGATTGTTCTTTTATTAGTCTACAACATGATTGTTCTTTTATTAGTCTGCAACACTCTTCATGATCCCTAAATATTTACCATTATAAACATTTTCATCATTATTTTCAAAATAAAAAATAAATCTTTTGATAAAAATATTTGTTTAGGAACATTGTAAATATTATTTAAACTATTTTCCCAGTACAATCAGGTACGGAGCAGAGCATACCTTATCTGCAGGCCGAGTGATACAAGTATTCCCCCCCCCCCCCCTTTCCCCAAATGATAAAGTACTAAAATGATTTTCATTTTTGGTTCAATGACCCTAGACCTAATTCTTCAAAACATGACTAATATAGTGGCATCTTTTTTACAACTTGACATTAGTGGCTAATTAAATCTTTATTTTTCCCAAGCGAATCACTGATTTTGTGGACTCTGGTGCTCTCATTGGTTCTAACTCTAAATCTCTGGTACCTGGAGCTGATTGCCCAGAAACTGCAACATTTATCAACCAGGTAAATAATTTACTACATTTTACTTATAAAACAGGCAAGTAATGACATTGTTTTATTGAAGAGGTAGAATGTTTATGTGCAAAGCCGTCAATTATGTCTTTCTGTATGCCTCATATATATATATATCTGTCTGTCTGTTTGCCTGCCTGTCTTTCCGTCTGCCTGCCTGCATGCATATATGCTTGTATTTCTGTTGTCTGTCTCTGTGTAATTATATCAATAATGTCCTGCTTGTGTCCGTGCAGTCATTCTCCAGCCAGGCAATCTCTGAACCAACTGAGCTGCCCATGTCACTCTGCCTGTTTGAGAACAACAACGGCTACCCGCTGAGGCGTCACCTGTCCTACTCAACCAGTGAGGGAGGCTTCTATGGAGGCATGCTGGATTCTGTGCTCATCTTCAGGTCTATAGTCACCGTGGTCAACTACGACTACATCTTTGACTTTATCTTTCACCAGAACGGAGTCATTGAGACCCGAGTTATGAGCACGGGTGAGTAGTTCAGTATACGTCACAACCGACTCAACAAAATTCATGAAGGGGGCTGGGGGGTGTCATTCAAGATGTGTCTATTTGCGTAACTAAAAATTTATGAGAAAAACTAACAACTTTTTTTAAAATTTGCATGAATCAAGTAGTCGGCTGTGATAGTCAGTGGCGTGGCTGTCAACTTGGTGGCCGTCAACTTGGTGGCCGTCAACTTGGTGGCCGTCAACTTGGTGGCCGTCAACTTGGTTGCCCTCTCGGAAAATGATTGAGGGGTGCAACTTTTTTAAATTTTTGTTGAAGAAAATCCATTTAAATTTTTTAATGCTTTCAGACAACTATTTCATGACCTTTGATGTGATTTCTTTGATCCAGTAATGGTCATCAATAACCAAACTCTACTACGTATGTTAATTATAAACAGGCAAAAAGTTACTGTTTAAAAAAAATCCTGGTACAGATTGAATTCATATCCCAACAGGCTATGTTTCTGGGTCCTACTACAGTTCAGCGGAGAAGCCTTACGGTTTCAGAATTGAAAATAACTTTGTGGCTCCAATCCACCATCATATATTCCACTTCAAAGCTGATCTGGACATCTCAGGTAGAAATAACACCTATGAGACTCTGGACATACAGCCTGAGACTGTCAAATTACGTTCCGTAAGTCTCGTTGGTTTATCACGTCATTCTTTATTTTATTTTTAAATCTATTTGTGTAACAAAAAATGTTTATACACCATCATTTATTGTAAAGTTTCTTTAACCCTTAAAGGGCCAACGAGGCAGATGAATCGAGGAATTCAATGTTACTGTTCGAGGATGGGAGGATCGAATATGGGACCCTTAAGGACGAAGGTCAAGCGGTCTACGTCACTCGACCATCTGTCCACCCTTGTCAATAATTGTGTTTAGCTCAAATAGATGCGAAACTTTTTTGAGTCACACGCACACATAAATACTCACATGTAAAAAGTTAATACATTTGATGTAGATTTGTGATGGACTGATTCTCAACACAGAAAATGGCAACTGACTTATTTTATGGTAGGGAGGACTTGCTTCGTGCCTGCTATTCGCAGTGGTCTAACTGTCGATTTAAGTACGTCGATTTAAGTAGGTCGTGTTTGTTTGAAGACATTTTGATGCTAAAGTGTGCCTTGTTTTCAAGAACATTTCTGTTGTTAGACTATATTTTTACCTTTTTTGAAGATTAGCTTTAAAATTGTCTTTCGGGGCTACTTGTTAGACGTAACGTTGAATAAAAAATAATATTAAATCTGGACAGTGGCGTTACTATGGTTGGTGTCGCCCTGTGCGTCTTGCACTCCCTTAGTGACGCCACTGAATCAGAGCTATTCTTAAAGATTGACAAACTAGTTGACCACCAAGATCCCCTACTAGCTCCCCCCACCCCACACCACCACCACCACAATCTATGAAAAAAACGGCTTGGATAGTTATAATAATAGCATGACAAATATGAATTTATTGGCTGTTTATCAGAAATATATTTTTTTTAAATAAAAAACAAACAAACAAACAAACAATTAATCAATAAACCTTCTACCAATTAAATTCACAGGTGGAAAATAAAGATTATCACCAGACCAAGTTTGTCCGTACCGTGAAACACACTGAAAAGGAAGCTCTTTACAAGTTCAACTTTGACACTCCGAAATACCACGTGGTGCACAATAAAAACCAACCAACAAGATTTGGTGAAATCAAAGCTTACAGGTCATATTACATAATGTTTATTTAAATATACAAACCTATCCAATCTCAATCAACAGGTGCATTTCAATCAACATCGCCGCATTTTGATTTCAAGCTGCCCCCTCACCCCCCCCCCCTTCCTTCTCTTTGCAAAGGCCCTAACGCTTTTATTAAGTTTTCTACAGATATCTAATCTGTGGTTTTCTACATGAAACATGTCCGTACTGCTCTTTTCTTTATTTATTATGTATTTTCTACATCAGACAATGTGGATAAAAAAAACTCAAATTGGTGAAAATACACACTGACACACTAATTGCACCATCTCCGTTTTTGTCTTATGAAAAGATATCCCAACATTTGTTACGGGTTTATAAAGTGGACAGCTTACATCTCATTATTAAAGGGACTTCTTAGCGTCCTAGGACAGATATTCTAAAAAATAGTTATCACTAAGTTACTTGATGATACTTTAATACTTGTCTAAAGGTATGAAAGTATGGAAATTACGTCATGTATTTTTTCAACCAAATACATTTGTTGTTTATTTCGTTACCGCAGAATCGCTTTAAATGGCATGTCCAAGCAGATGATTCCTGAAGATGAAAACAATGAAGGGACAATAGCCTGGGCACGCCACCAGCTGGTGGTCACTAAACACAAGGATGACGAGCAGGTGTCCAGTTCGCCTTACGCCATGTGGGACAGCTTAAACCCGGTGACCGACTTCACCAAATTCTATGAAGATGATGAAAATATTGATAATGAGGTAATATCTGCTGCCAGAGGAGGATTAAAGTCAATTGACGCCCCCCTTGAGAAAATAATTTCGGGCCCCTTCAGAAACAAGATAGAGAGTGAAATGAGTATTAAAATGTACATTTTTGTTTGGTGGGGCATAGGGCGCGCGACTGGTGGGCATTGTGTTAAATTACCTTTTCGAAGTCTGGGCATAGGGCGCGCGACTGGTGGGCATTGTGTTAAAATTCATTTTCGAAGTCTGGGCATAGGGCGCGCGACTGGTGTTCTTCAATTAAATGAGTGGAAAGTGGGAGGCTTATTCGACCAAAACTTAACAATTTTATAGCATCTATGACCAGGGCTCGATTTACCGCCGGGGATGGCGGGAATATATCCCCGGCACTGAGACCTGTCACCCCCGGCTCTGCTTTAGCTAATATATCCCTGCCGGGGATGAAATCATAGACATTTATCCCCGGCTCTGCAGAAAATTTTGTTTATCCCCGGCACTGGTTTTTTCTTAAATCGAGCACTGTCTATGACACAAAACAGTTAAGTTTGTAAAATGACAAGGAGTAACCTCCCTGCGATACCCTCTACACATTGAATGTCAATAAGTAATCAAAAATTGTATCAACAGACTCAATAAACTACGCTTAACTTTATATCGCTGTTTATTTGTATCCCCCCTCCCCCCTCCTAGGACCTTGTCTTCTGGATTACATCAGGCATGCACCATATACCACGTGCTGAGGATTTACCTTTGACTACCACTATTGGTAACCACTTGACATTTTTCCTGCTGCCGCTCAATTATTTCGACGTCTGCCCATCGGTGTCATCTAGAGATCACGTGAGTATTGACGTCAAATTGACCAGGGAAATCAAAACATGAAAACTTAATTTAAATTGTTGCTATGTAGGCCTCGGCTAATTAATATTATATATTATTATTTGCCAGTAATTTTTAATATCGGTCAGCACAGCCGGTGGGTCAATTCCAATATTCCATGGACCTAGAGGGACCATGACGTTCGTTTCAATTTTATTTCATGGAGAGAGAGCCATTCTCAAGATGTGGTCTGTTCCTAGAAAGGCAACCTTCTAGAGTCCACATTTGTTGAACTTCCCTGGTATTCCTTCTGTGGCGTTGTCTAGGGCTTACTTTATAACTCCTTGCGTTCTCAAAACAACAGATACTGTGGTAGTTGCCATTTCCCACAACAACAGATACTGTGGTAGTTCACATTTCCCACAACAACAGATACTGTGGTAGTTCCAATTTCCCACAACGACAGATACTGTGGTAGTTCCAATTTCCCACAACAACAGATACTGTAGCAGTTCCAATTTCCCACAACAACAGAGACTGTAGTAGTTCCAATTTCCCACAACAACAGATACTGTGGTAGTTCACATTTCCCACAACAACAGATACTGTGGTAGTTCCAATTTCCCACAACAACAGATACTGTGGTAGTTCCAATTTCCCACAATAACAGATACTGTAGTAGTTCCAATTTCCCACAACAACAGATACTGTGGTAGTTGCCATTTCCCACAACAACAGATACTGTGGTAGTTCACATTTCCCACAACAACAGTAGTTCCAATTTCCCACAACAACAGATACTGTGGTAGTTCCAATTTCCCACAACAACAGAGACTGTAGTAGTTCCAATTTCCCACAACAACAGATACTGTGGTAGTTCACATTTCCCACAACAACAGATACTGTGTTCCAATTTCCCACATTATCTAGATTTCAATTTCTAGGCCTTAAGATTTGGACATCTTTTCTACATTATAGTTGGACGTATTTCTGTCCGAAGGAACAGCCATATCAATAAGTCGGCAAGTCTTATCTATTTTGTTTTTTATGACTATATGTGGTCCAATTGCATTGATTCTCCGGTCGGTATGGATCGCTAACGTTTTGTGGTTTATGGTTACACCATCTTTCCAAGAAGTCCTTACTTTTTTTTTGCTGCTACTCTATTGTGACGATAAATATAATCAGTTATGGCGAGTACAGGGCAGCCAGATACCAGGTGCTCTATCGTCTCCTGTAACTTTCTACACATTGGGTTAGTACCATCATTTATCATGTCATGTTGGTACCATCTAGTGGGTAAACATTGATCTTGTGCCGCAACTCAGAAATCTTCAGTTTTAGTCCAGAGGGCTACAGCTATTTGTGTTTTTTTTAATCTGCCTCTTTAGACATCTGGGTATACTTCTCGTGCAATGATACCCCCCCACCACACACACACACACATTTGGATTGGAGTTGCTTTAGATAATATGTTTGGGTAAGGTAAGTTTAATTCGGAACGGATTGCCTTATTTGTTTGTTGATCGAATAATGGCCCTTGTTCGTATCTTTAACCATGTGTAGCAGACCATCTTGTGATTCTATTATGTACTAATGTACATATTAATATTATAATAATTTATTAGTTTTAAAAGTATTCATTTATGAGCTCTATAGAGAAGGCTTTAAATGAAGCTAGAAGTAATAAAATAATATCAGAATTTTCAGATTTGCAAATTTATTTCGCAGATTCGTGTGGAATACAAAGATCCAAGTAAACCTCCTAACGGGGTTAGAGTTCAGAGGAACGGCAACTCTTACGATACTTGCTCTCTGCCTGACTCAGCGAAGGAATACGATAACCTTTTAGCAGACAACCCGGATATTGCAATAGAAAGCAGATTATTTCGCGGGATATTATAGACCACTTGCATTTACTTGCAGCCACAGATATAAAAAAATGCTTGCAGCCAACGCCCCTTTTTTTTCTAATACCGCAGCGAATTCTGAAACAATGGTGGCAGAAAGAAAAAAATTCCCATGGAATCTTATGTAAAATTGTCTTCACAATATCGCATTTTAAAAATACAAAAGAATGTAATAATAACTATCTACGTGTGTGTATTGTTAATGGAATGCCGCCTCTACTTTATGGTCTGGGTTGAATCTATTGTTCAGGCAGGCTAACTAGTTATTAAATGTATTTTACAAAAAAATATTGAGACGGCATTTTCGTAAAGTTGTGCGATATAATCTTTAAAGATTAAAACCATGATTAAAACCAACTAAAATGACTGATGTTATACAAAGTTATTGTACTAGTTCGGTTTATTTCGTGAAATGATTTAGTAGTTATAATAGTTTTTATGTTTCTGTAGCTCACATTTGGTTTAATATTTACCTTATTATTGCACTTTTCTCACTTTCCCGTTATTTTACTGTCAGTGTAATATTACGAGCATGATGCCTCGATATTTTGGATAACCTGGTCTGGACAAACACAACACATAGAAGAAGTATTCCTCTTTAAATAGATATATGTGGCCTATATGTTCATTTTAATGTGGTTTTATTTTTTTTTAAATGCGATGTTACTGAGAAAATTTAACACAGGATTTAATGAAAGCATTTGCTTTCTGGTACCAGGTGCCATTAACAGCAGTCGCCATGGGGATGAACTTAGCTGCAACTAGTTGAAACGTTGGTGGTATCGTAGTATATATATATACTGTTGGTTTATCAGAAGATGATACGACTAGTATGATTTAAGAATGTATGTATGTGAAATGCTGTGTTAGTTTATTGTCTTTAAATAAGTTTAAAATGCAAGATTATGGGATGTTGCTGTTTCAGATGAATCGCTCTTTTTAAAATAAAGCTGCCTTTAGTAACATATGTTATATGTCAACTATGCAAACATAACATGTTGAATGAGAGTGAATGAATGGGGCGCAGTGCATCAATTATATGTTGTTTATATTATATCCCTAATTGTTTGATTGTATGAGAGTCTATTGTGACCCTTCCCTTCTGTTACAGACCATCACAATAAAATCTCATTAAGATAGACAACAAGTAGTGGTGGCTCTCAGGAAAAGCGAGTTACCTGTTAACATGGCCGTTCTTACAGACAAGCAGAGACTAGGCATAGTTTCGGGGAGGGGGGTGTCTCCTATGAAGACCTGAATCAATGACCAACATGGTGAGGTCAAGGAAGGGGGGTCACTAAGTTGTCAAAGATTATTTCAGGCTGTTACCTACACAGCCCAAATATACTTTTGCATGTCCCCCCCCACCCGTCTTTTTTTTCCTAGGGCCCCGAAAACGTGACTACTGCTCTGTCTGTTAGGCAAATGGTATTCTTGGAAACAAGGGTTGAAAAAAAAAAACATTTAATTTTCTAGAGATGACAATAGTCTAGTTAGGGTTTTGCAGAATTTGTACTTAAATCATGTTAGAGTATTTTTATTTTTTGTTGTGTTTAATTTAATACTACTGGCTGGGGAAAAAAAAATCGAGTGTATATTTAAAGCTAGTCAAAAATGTGGATTACAACCATAGTTAACACAGTGCTCCATTATATGAAAGTGTTATAAATTGTCTCCCACTATCGTAGCTGCTTAGCAGGGGGCACAACCTTTTTATACCACAATATAATCAAAATAACTCCCCATTATTTCATTTTCATCATTTATAATCCAACTTTATTATTTTTCTTTAATTTTTATTAAATTTATTAATTTTAATGTATTCATGATTATCAAAACGTTCTCATTCTTGACATTTCTTATACAGCACCAAATGTGTATTTTTTTTTTATATTTACTATAACATGTTTCACAAGTTCTATTTTTTGAATGAAATATTTTTCATGTCCCATTGGACAATGTGAAAACATTTAACATTATGATGACAAATAATTTTGTTTTTATAAAACCTTTTTATCATTTCTTGTTCATTTTAAATCATTTACTTTGAAGTCTTAAGTTTAATAAACCATTTCAATGTTGATCAAGTTGTAACATGTAAAAATGTGAATCATTCTAAAACACAAAAGTTCTTTGGTCAGTAAAAAAAAAATGCAATAACTTATTTAGTATTTACCTTAAGCTGTAAAATGATTTGTAATTTACAAATTGATTTTAGATTTTTTTATATAAAATTATTATCAACTGAATGAATCCACAAGTTATAATGATGATGCACTTTTAAACATGTAATAAAATTACTGGACAATTATTGAATTTTTTACATGATTGGCTTTAAAAATTATACTGTGAAAAAATGTTCAAAACCAGAACCAATAAATTTAAGACAGTAAATTTGGAAAATAAAAAAAGTTCTACAGATCATAACTTGAAAAATTCAAAGAGGGGGATATAACAGTAGTAAAAAATTATAAAAAAAACTTTTTGGTGGATAGTACATATGTATTAAAAAACATAATTCTGCAAACAAATTTGACATTAATATATTTCATACCATTTTTTTTAAATTTCAATTTTTGTCAATAATTTTTAAGCACTTTTATTAAATACTTATGATGAAATATTTCAATTTAGTAATAGATAGTAAAGGTTTAAGATTGAGGTGTATTTTCTTTGTTATGATTTAACACAATATAAATGAAGAAATAAGTTATAAAAAAATCAGAATTTTGACATTTCTACACAGCTTGTTCATTATAAAAAAAAACACTTTATATTTTCAGCCAGAAAAAAAATGAAACACAACGGGTCATTAAGGTTTTGACATCTTTCAGAAATATTTTTTTTCTTTTTCTATAAGTAATTAAATTAGCATTTATTGTGTCCAGATATTAACTTCTGTATACATATATTTATAAATATATACTCTGATGACCAGCCTATATAAAAATATACTTTAAATAATATTTACATTTTTTTAAGCTTTCTCCCACCAAAAAAAACAACAATACAACATTGTCAACAGCCTTCCATTGTTTTGAACACAAACAGAGATATTTAATACTGATAATTATTAGAGATAATTTTATTTTCTAATTGTTGCCAGTGGCTAGTTGTTCTTTTTTCTTTTTACTAACAAGTTCAGCCAATTCTTTAAATCTCAAAATGCAGTCTTCCTATGGAAATAAAAAAGTTAACAAAACAATATAATAAAATAGCAATAAAAAACAAGTCTTTTCATTATTTTTGAATGGGATATCTTTTTGCATTGGTTCTTAAATTTGAAAGAGGGGCCAGACCAAGAAAAGATGGATATATTTTATATGAGCCAATACAGAACAAATATAATTGTCATAATACAACAATATTTGGTCGTGGACCGAATCAAACAGCCCAAGGGCTATACTTCGCCCATGACCGATCTAGAATGATAAATAAATTCTAAAATCTGATATTTAATATCATAAATATTGCACATCAATTCAGATGAAAAGGAAATGAATTTTTAACACTAAAATCATTGGGAAATTCATATTTTTCAAAACGTTTGGTTAGCCATTACTACAAATGATTAACAACAGAATTCAGAAGGTTTTTTTAAAGTGATAGTTTGAAAATTATGTTTTACCTTACTCTTTCCTGGTATGTGCTCAGCTACCTTGTCCCATCTTGCTTCTGTACCTTTAGGATACTGCTTCAAAGCCCATTCAAATATAGTCTGTTGATTTTGATTCCAGGGCTCCTTTGATTTTCTGACATCCTCTGTCAAAGTGAGAACACTTTTTGCTGGTGTGGCTATGGATGAGATGATATCTTCTTTGACAGACACAGTTTTTTCTTTGCTCTGAGATATTAACAAAGTTCTTTCTGCGGACTTAACAACTTTTGTTGGTTTGTGCCTCTTTCTCAACTGAGATTCTCCTCCATCATCACAGGGAATTAGAATGTCATCACCATCTTCATTCTGAGTTATGATATAATCACTGATTGCAAAAGTACCGTGGGATTTGCTTAATGAATCTAAAAAATAAAAAAAAATTAATTTTATTTCGAGTATAAAAAAAAAAATATCAAATCTTAATTTTACTAGATAGTGCAAACAAAAAAAAAATAAAAAAATAAAAATGAGCATCTCATTTAGAATATATGAAGTCCCTAAATCCAAATGACTATCTTAATTTTCAAACACTCTTAATTTAAGAGCCCAAATAATACATGCACATTATAAGCTCATTTATAAATGATCTCACTTCTATGCATACTACAAAAACATGTCAAGTTTCTCAACCAAAGTATTGTTTGGTTAGATATAATTTCATAACGATTTTTAGCCCTTATTAGTTTTCTTTTAATTGACTTAGATGATGACAAATGCATTTGAAAAATAAACCTAAAAGATATCTGGACCTGTGTTGATTGAAATTTCTTTAAAAATATAATTCTGTCTGGCCTAAAAATAAAAATTTCACAGATGAATAAATGTATGACACCTGTCACATTTCTATTATGAGTGTTGAACTACCCAAATTTTATTTAAACAAGACATTTTACTATCTACAGGATGTTTTTATAAAAAAATTAACGGAATGTAATTTTTCTAATTAGAATAATTAGATGAGAGGATGACACATCGAGCTCATTAAAAACTTCCTGGGAAGTGTTCTCATCGTGGGATAACCTAGAAACATTTTAAGTTCAGAATAAGTCATTAGATTTTAAACTCCCTGGTGAAATGAAAATGATTTATAAAGGTCCTTAACAGAAACAAACCATTTCTGTGAATTTTTTCCCCCTTTCGTGCAGTAAATAAAAAAACAATATAACAAAGGTTTTTTTTTAAATCTCTTAGAAATGCATTACATAAAATGTATGATTTAAATAGTACAGATTTATTATTGAACTATATTAACTTACTCTGAACTGAATTACTTAAATTCATACTGTAACTCCCTTTGGACTCTTTCGCTTTAGCTGTCACCTGTTAAAGAAATGTCATTGTTTAAAGTTGACTATAGACTGATCCAACAAAAGGATTTTTTCCATAAAACTATAAGGTAACAATTTATTATATGAATTGTTCAGTACCATCACCTACGAGTAAGAATCACCAAAATTATCTCACGTTTTAGAAAGTAATTAGTTAGGAATTACTACCATAATAAATATTTAAAACCTACCATTTGAAAATAATTAGATATGAGGAAACAAATCTTTCTCAAGTGATGAAAAAATAATAGTAAATATCATTAGCGCAGCTTTAACATCTACTGAGAATCAGCAGTTTACTTTTTCTATATCAGTAATAAATAAAGGTTTCCTTTTTCTATTACAAGTTCAGCAAGTTTACTACTTTTATAGACTAATGTACTACATCATATATTGATTGACGGCAAATTATTCTAAAGATGTTAAGAAAAAAATGTTTGTATATATTTTTTAATTCTTGTTAACTCTCAACCATTGTTCATTTTCAGCCATTCTTTTAAGCTGATTGCAGGGTGCTTTGTAAAACTTGGCATTTTTCATTATGTTATAAGCTACCTAGTGATGTTATACATCATTGAATTCAGAAATGAATAAGCTATTTAATGATATAAAACTTTTGATATAATACAAATTTTTAATTTTGTAAAATTATAGTGTAAATGATTTTTTTATTATTTTTTTTAACTAAAAATACAAATACATCACAAACAGTAAGAATAAAAAAAAAAAAGTATGAAGAATTTAAACAAAATCTTTATTATTTACATAAACATTATTCATTTATACAACACATAAACAAATTTGGACTTAAAATTTTGACAATTTTTTTTTTTATTCCACTATAACTGATACTATAGAAAATGGAAAAAATAAAAAAAAAAAAGGACTGATGCCTCTAGTGTGAAAAAAAGACATATAATTCTCACAAAATAAGTACAATGTTAGACTAGACAAAATTGATCATTAAAATTTCTATATTATTATTATAAGTGACAGGAAACACATTTAAATGAATTGATAATTACTTTAAATGTTATTTATGATAAAGTAAAAGACAATTTCTGTCATCTTGAAAACATAAGAAAGTATCACATGCAGAACATTTAGTTCTTGTTTTTCTTTCAAGTTTATAAAGTGAATAACATAATTTACAGTTTTTTCTTTCCTTTGAAGGAACCATTACAGGTAAAATAGAATGATTAGTTTTTATTTTATATGCTGTCGCTGTCGGAACCTCATCTAAGTCATCAATCTTTCCTAACTGTCTAATTAACTCTATTGTGTAATCTAACTGACTATATCTTGCTGGTCTATTTAATTCAATAATATCTGGATTTTGTTTCCTCCAGTCTTGAAAAAGAATATAACTATTTACCCTAGCAATATCAACAAAATGAAAAAATAAAGTTTTCCACCATTTATTTGTTTTTCTAAGCATATTATATTTATTTAAAAGTTGATCACTTTTGTCTACCCCTCCTCCCATATTAATATTATAATCCTTGACTAAAAGTGGTTGTCTTACTTCTAATTTTTCAAAAGTCCCATTTTTTTTATTTCTTCTCATGACTGAATTAAAAGAATTAGCTTTATGCTTTGTAGAAACCAAAGATACTGTTTTGTTATCCCTCCACTGCATTGTTAAAGTTTCCTCTTTCCTAACCCATCTCATATCACCCCTCTTTGAAGTCTTTTCCCATTGTTTTACATTTTTTAATTCAGTAGGAAATCCTTTTCTAGTAGTCAAAATGGTACCACAGGCTAATACACCTTTTTTTAACAAATCTTTTACTAAAACAAAACTAGTATAAAAATTGTCCAAAAACAAATGATAGCCTTGATTAACAATGGAAGATATTAAATTCATTACAACCCCATAAGCTAATCCAAATGGTGATAAAGTTTCAGACTTACCCAAATAAACATCAAAATCATATGTATATCCAGTAACAGAATCCGCGAGCACCCATAATTTCACCCCCCACTTAGTTGGTTTATCTCTAATATACTGACGAAATGAATATCTTCCTTTGTTTCTAACCATTCGTTCATCAATTGAAATATTAGGTCCAGGCTGGTATAATTTCTTGCATTTTCTTCTAATGAAATCAAACAAAAACCTAACTTTAGTCAATTTATCCTCTGCCTTTTCGGTGTTTCGGTTTGAAACTTTCAAAAAACTAAATATTTGTTCAAAACGTGGCCTGGTCATAAAGGCTCTTGCCCTTAGTCCATTGAATAAACTTTTTTTGTTCCAGTAAGACTGAACATTTGGAGCTTGTATCATCCCCATGTACATTAAAAGTCCAATAAAGCTCATAAATTCTTCTTCACCTACATCTGTCCAGTTTTTGTACATGGCTGGTTTAGTTGGTCCAATAAATGCAGCATTCTGATTAGGGGTGTTGCATAGCTCTCTGACTAAAGTTGAAGTAAAAAACATAGAAAAAATGGACAGAGGAGTCAGATACTTTTTTCTGTCTTGTCTTGTAAATGACTCTGGAAAATGAGCTCCAGGAGTTCTCTCAGGTTTGAAGGGTGGCAAAGCATAAGGAGGTCCAGAATCTTGGTCATCATAACTGAAGATAAAAAGATGTAGTAACATTAGAAACATTTTTTTAAAAATGAAACAATGATATTTTGTTAAAAATTTATTCAACAAAATATTCAGTAATAAATTAGCCATCTAAAATTGTTGAATTATTTCTTTTGTTTTGTTCAAATGTGAAAAAAAAAGATACGTTACCAATGTAAACAAAAGAAAGTTACATTTACTATGGCCCTAAACAAATATGAATTATAAATGAATGTGTGGAAAATGTACCTTTATTTATATAAATAGTTAAACTAACATAATTTTTGTAAATGTTTTGATACCTATAAATATCTACTAATGAATATACAATTAACAAAATAAAAAAAATTGAAAAAAATTGCCATGTGCGTTTCGGCTTTGCCACTAAGTCTAATGTTTACCTTCCATTGTTGACTTGTTTAGTGGAAAATCGATGTATATTTTCAGTTTCACTGACTTCTTCTTCTTCCTCTTCAAGCCAAACTTCATCCTCACTTGAAATATAGTCATTTTCATCGTCGGAAGATGAATACATATCCATAATTCTTTAAAAAATTGAGACGCTAATAAAAACAGGACTATCGTAAAAGTGACAAAATGGCGACCATCATCCCGGAAGTTTGTGACGTAAACACGAGACTTTTAATTAATATTTTTTTTATTTAAAATGTAAAAAATGTGTAAAATGTTGTATTTTTTGCTAAAATATTCATTTTTTTATAACAAAACATAAAATAAATTGATCAAAAGTAAAAATATAAAGAATTATAACATAAAAAAATTGTCGATCAACGGTGATCGAAAAGTCAATGCTACGATGGTTGAGAGTTAATGAAATTAGTATGAATGTTTCATATTATAAACTACCCCAATTAAAACTGAAGAGCATTGCATGTAAACAGCTACAATACATAGTTTCACATTATTATATATAAGACTTTTGAATGCTATATTCTGAAATTGTTAAAATGGCAGATATAAAAACAGTCATGACTTTCATATTTTTTATTTTAAGTAATTTTTTTTCATCAAATTTTTTTTGAGACAATTAAAAAAAATAGATGCATTCATTTTTGAGTAAAATATATTTTGTAATTTAAAAAAAAATATGTTTATACTAAATATAGATAAGTCTTATATGGAATATTCTGAATAAAAAAAAAACAATTATAAATAAAATACTTGTTATAGCTGATCTTAAAAAATAGTCCTTTCTCATATCAATAGAAATATCAATATATCTTACATCTGTTACAGATCGCCCAACCAGTTCAGCTATTTTTTCCCAGCGTTCATGAGTACCTCCAGGAAATTTGTTTACAGCCTTCGACAGTAAAACAAGTTCATCTTCAGTCCAGTCTCCCTGAAAAAAAATGCTTTTTAGTACAGTTAAATGTAGCTCAACGTAGATAATATCTTCAAAATGTCTTTTGACAATGAATACATACAAATATTTATATATACTAATAACAAAGTATAATAAAGTATATTAATATAGTAGTGTTAATAAAATATAATTAAATTTTATTGCGCAGTACAGTGGTAGCTCACACAACAAATCCCAGGGGCTCATTCATTCTTAGGGGTGTGTAAAGTACAAATCCCATAAGATTTCTAAAGGAAGTCATGTAATGCATTCCAGGTTGCCACAAAAAATTCAGAAAATTACTATAAAAAAAAGTGATAGTCATGTTTAAAAAAAAAAAAACACAAATAGTAAAACCACTTAATGAAGCAGGGCTATATTAGATGTCATCAAGAGAGTTTGGGGTGAGGATTAATACCTTATACAATTAACACTAGGAACTAGTCTCAATTTTCCATCCAGTTTGAACTATCAAGGTAAGAGGTGGAATTTTTCATTTCCAGATGCACTAGTGGGCACAGACAAGATGTAATGGGCTTCCTACAGATACCCCTCTTCTATCCTTTCAAAGGTACACACTTTACTTAAAACAGGAAAAATAATCGCTGTCTTATTAAAGAGTTGGTCTGCAACAAGACCACTATATTCAACCGCCAGATAACATTTAACGCTAAAAACTTTTCAAAATAGGAAAACAATGATGCTAATGGGGTAATGATATAGCTTTCTGAGAAAACATCTAGCCAGATGCAGCAGTTTTTAAATATAAAATTTGATTTTCATATGATGTGTGTTTGTTGTGTGAGGCAAGAAAACAGTTGTGGTGGCCTTTGTTGTGTGAGGAGTACATTTAGAGGGGTACTACTGTATGGTCTTTAAATATTTTTCATGGATTTTTATATTCTTCAAACATTTAAATAATTTCTTTCCCTTTTAAAAGTAAATAACAGATTACAAAGAAAATCTTAATATCACTAAATTAGTAACAAATATGATCAACTAACTTTTTGAAGTGCAGATGAGTCATTTTTCTCTTTAATGTCGGCAGAAAATTCTTTTTTACTAGACTGAGACTCAGAGTATTTTGCTATCATTTCACTGGTGTACTCTGGCAATTCCATCTGGGATTTCTTTTTAGGCTTCCTAATGAAATCTTGGGTTAAAATTAAAATAACATGCATAAATCTTCAAGATCTTTATAGTTTCTAATAAGTAAGAAATAACTCAAATGGGATTCATATTTTCTCATGATAAATAGGAAAACAGCCTCAAAATCTGCATCGCTTGACTAAAATTTGTTCATGAAATTTTAGTAAAATAAGATTTACAGTGACTCAAATGACTGTGTTTAAATGAAAACGCACTGGCTACGGGACCGTAACTACGGTCTCCATATTTATTTTTCCGGGTTCCGAAAATAGATGTGTGCATCCGCGACCTTTGAAAACACAACCGATCAAATTTTTTTTCAATAGTACATTAAAATTGTAGCTTTGTTTGAATGGCATGCTGGCAGTGTGGCTTACTCACTTGGCCGTGACCCATTTTCGCTGACTATATGCAGAGGTTCGATTCCTCTCCGAGACACATTTTTTTTTCAGATATTTTTTTTTCAGGATTAGTGTTAGTGTTAGAGATAGGGTTAGGGATATCGCTAAAAAATACGCACATCTATTTTCGGAACCCGAAGAAAAAAAAATAATAAAGTCTCACATGCGCACATATATACGGCCTCTGAAAAAAAAAAAATATGGAGACAGTAGTTACGCTCCCGTAGCCAGTGCGAAATGAAAAATATATTACCTTCTTTAGAGTCTTCCAAAGCTGCTGCCTTGGCTTGTTCCTCTCTAGCTTTTCTTTCTTTTCTTTCTTCTAGCCACATTTGAACTGTTCCAGGTAAATTGTATACTGGGGAGTTGGACCAGTTTCAGGTATGTTATATACTGAGGAGTTGGCAAGTTACAGAGGGACAGGATGAAATATGCTATCTCTAACACATTTGATGTCAAATTTTAAGGATGCAATTTTTGTTTCAAAAATATGTAAAAAGATTCCTTTGAGATAGTTTTTGAAAAAAAACAAACAAAAAACAAAGAAACTTCTAAATTCTTGAAGTGTCATTTAGCTGGAGATTATCAATGAAAATAAAAAAAAAACAGGTACAAATGATGTGCATCTTACATGTATAAAACATAAAGGATGAAAGCTGAAAAGGCCATAAATCAATCACTTTTGGGGTTGGAATGGTTTCTTCTTCACTAGTATCATCAACAACAAGCTGCTTCTTCTTTTTCTTTTCTTTTTTTTTCTTTGAGCTAAGCACTTCATCCTATAATATTGGTCATTTCTTTGCATGATTATTGACAAAAAAATATATATTTTATTTATGATTAATATTTTTGTCTTATATTTAAAGCACTCTTATCTAGAAATAAGCAAACTGAAAAAGTAACTTTGGAATGATACTATAAATATTAAAAAAAAAAAAAAAAAAGACCCAAGTCTGTAACTTACTAGAACCAAACGCTTTTCAATATACACAGCCCATGCAACCAGGTACTGACCCAGTGTCAATATTATGAACATCAAAACAGCCAGTTCAAAAATGTCCATTTTTCTGGCTCTTCTATAGTAGTAAACTGGTTGACGCCAATCTGGCAGACCTTCAACCAAAACCTGATTGTACCTATGCAGGATAACAAATTTTTAAATATCAGAGTCAAGCTTAAATTGCTACATGTCAGAAAAATTCTTAACTGTCAAACTAATAACAAAATATTTAAGGTAAAAATATACTGCAGAGAAAATTATTAAAGGTGGCTACTTTTCTCTTTTCTGGTCATCTTTAAGAACATCATAGACTGCGACAATCTGCAGGAATTGAATATTGAACAAAATAAAAATACAGTGTTATGGAAAGGTGTAAATGAAATTATGTCTTATTAATTTACTTTTATACTGTAAAACGTATTTAAAAATTGTGCTTTTATTTTTAAAGCTGAACACATTATTAGTTCTGCAGTACTTATTAAGAATATACAAAGGAGTAATAGTGTAAAGTTCTAAAATTTGCAGATGCTAAAATAAAGATTTACATGACAACATGAGCTTACTTGGTTTGTTAGCTCAAAATTTACTGGGGAAAACAGTTAAAAGTACAGGGGACTAGTTTTTGTTTGCTAAAGCTCCAGATGCATTGGCTATATAAATTTTGTATTTTTTAATTTGAAACAAAAAAGTTTGCACACATCAGGATTGTACAATTTACCTATATTTTTTTTTTTACAAGCTTAGAAAATAGCAGAAATATCTGATTTTAATATTTTGTCCTATTCTGCTTTTTTAAAAAAAAAAAAAAATTCATGTAAAATAACCAACAACCTGTAATAAAACTAATATATTTTGTAAATGAATTTCATCTGTCTGACAAATGTGAGAGAAATAAAAAGTCTAATTGATTTTCATTTGCTTTGTACTTTACATAGAATGGTCCATAGTTAAAACACATTTTTGCCAAAAAATAATACACCAAAAAAGCATTCATATAAAACAATTTCTTCGAATGAATGGCTTAAGCATACCACAATAAATGAGTGTACAGAAACTGTGAGTAGTTTGGGACAACTTTCTGCGCCTGGGCCCTTTGCATTGCATATTTGCATGCCAATTCACGCCAGCACTGTTTCAAGTAGGACAATATAGGGGATGACCTTGTGATTTTTAATTCAGATTAACAGCAACAATGTGTGACAATATACAACACTGTATATCCTTCAACACAGGAAGTGCAAACAAAGCAATCGAAGCACTATAAAACCAGTTTTATGACTGATTATAAATAGTGAATTTTTATGAATGAGAATATACAATCTTATAATCTATTAGATTTTAAAAACAAGGCAGATAGAAATATATTAATTAGGATAAATTATTCAAAATATTTTATAAAAATTTAATGTCTTGGTATTAGAAAAATTTAAAAAGTAAATAATGTACAACATTTCGCATAGTCCATGTCTTTGTCTATATTTCTGAATTAGCATACAAATCTGCACAACTCATATGATTGCCTACGATGACATTGGGCTTACTTATGACCAGGTTGATGTCAGTTGGTGCTTTTTTGGTAGGAACAAAGGATGGATGTGAAGTAATTAAAGTTTATAAAATTAAATTGATGACCTCGAGACTGTTCACATATCAGACAGCAATAACTGAGATGTTTTTTAAAAAGCATACTATTTATTAATAGTTAAATATAGCTTTCTAGTCATATTGAGATAGATCTAATTATTCAAAATTTCCTCAAGATGTTAGTTCCTTTATGATTCATGTATTCTTTTACATTTTTTATGCTTTTCTTTATCTTCATGCTTTTAGTTTCTTTACCAATTATGCATTATTTGATATGTTTTTCTTTTTATTATATATTCATCCATTTACTTTCTTTATGATTTGGGTTTTTCATGATGATATTTACATCATTTGTATTCATTCAAAGGATGTGGCACATTTTGAATGGGAAGTAGAATGCAACAAGCTCCCTCTATTAAATTTGGTTTCCGTCCACAAGTACTCTGCGCCCAGAGCAGTGACTCCTTTTTGTAACGATTTAATCACAAAAAAAAAAATTAACTTATTACTTTTTTTAACGAACAATGCAGAAAATAAATGTAAAAAAACTTCAAACCTGTCTAAATTTCTCCGCTGCATTCTCAGCGCTGTTTTTGTCAGGATGATATTGAAGTGACAATCTTCTGTACGCTTTTCTAATTTCTGAAGTAGAAGCTGACTGGTAAAGGAAAATAATAATAAGCACAATATAATGTTAAAGCCAATTTAATGTTAAAAAAAAACAATAAAAAAACAAAAAGTTATATTTGCTTCTTTCTTTCATTTAAAATTCTATAATTTCTTTTTATGAAGTTTATGTTATTTGTCATGCATTTCACACAATTATTAAAAATAACAATTTTTGTTAAAATGATACATTAGAAAGTTCTGTACAAGACATTATATAATGAAATAAAATAATTTTCATTTTTTCTTTTTTTTAAACCTTAGACTCATTACTATGAATATTTATGTGTCAAGAGCTAAATAGAAGAATTCAGCACATACATTAATAATAAGGCAACCATTTTTCCATAGACCCTTACTAATAGCTACTCGTATTAAGATCATGTTCCAAATGAATGAAACTATGGATTTTATAACTAGCATAAATTATTAATGCAAATCATTTGTATTCATTTTGATAGAATTAGAGATATTGAGGCAACCATGATATGTTTTTAAGACTTTTCTATGGATCAGACAACTAAAGGGCTTTCTCAAAACCCAACTTTACAATTGGACATGTTTATTTCCATGTTTTTTATTGGGCCCAATATTTACTTTTGTGCCGCACCTCAACTAATCAAACTTGCACTCTTCTGATATTGCATTATTTGGGAGCTTTCTACTTAAGGAGTGGGATGGTTTCGGAAACTTTTTACAAACTTTTATGCTTTTTTAGTCTTGGTTCTTAAGCTAGCTGCTTAAGCTGGCTGTAACATGAGTCGTCAGTTTTAAAGGAAAATCAAATATCAAATATGCTTAAATTACTTTACAAATTGTTTCAAAATGATGTACTGTACATACAATGCTACAATACCATTAAATGATCAGTTAATTTTTATCTAACCATTATGCATTTAGCCTCTTCTAAAAGAAATTTTAAACATTATTTAAACAGCAGATCTTTTAAAAATATGTTATGGAATTGATGCACAATTTATATAATTGAATGTCGACATTTTTTTTTTAATTTAAAAATTAATATCAACATTTTGGTAAAAAAGATAAACATTTACTTGTACACAATATCATAACAATACAATATTACAATAGCTATTGTCAATTCAATATTGTTATGTGTGGACCAAGAAATCGAGAATATCATTTTCATACATGCCTTGAAGCGCTACCATTTCTGATGCTACTTTTGTTATACATTTATCTTGACAAACACCATGTCAAACGTTTTTTCCACAATCTTATTTTAATGACATAAAAATAAATTTTATTTTTCTTCTTTCAATCACCTCTACTGTTTAGTTTAGGGGACTTAACTCTTAAAATCTGATTAACAACTCAGGAGTCAATTTGCCTTTCCCTAAAAACCTAACTGCTACTTCAATGTCGATTGGGTTGTCATGTGAAAAGCATAGAACAATATAGGATAAAATTTTTACCTTAACATTTTAACTAGATATATTTTAGGCAACATTTTTAATAGAAAATAATTAATTTTTAATAAAAGCTGGCTTATATAATTACCAACTTCATACGAGTTAAAATATATTTTTTATATTATATTCAAACTACTTATATGTGGTATTGATTTAAAGTTAAATTAATTTTCTTTTTGACAAATATTGCCTAATAAATCTAAGTATTATAAAAACGCAGTGGCTTGGGATATGGCAGACGTACTCCGTATTTTTTTTTTGGGGTACGTGATAGATGTGCACATGTGCGGCAGATGGACTGCATTTTATTGCTAATTTTTGTTTTTGGGCCTAGGGTTAGGAATGGGGTGAGGGTAAGGATTAGGGTTAGGGATAGGGTTAGGCACAATATCTATAGCCAGACAATATCTATAGCCGGACCCCGAAAAAAAATAATACGGAGTCCGGCTATCGCGCATGCGCACATCTACAGCCGTAAAAAAATAAAGTCCGTCTAGAGCGCATATCTATCACGTACCCCAGGAAAAAAAATACGGAGTATGTCTGCCATACCCGGAGCCACTGCGTTATAAAAATATCACTGAAATAGAGAACATTGTTGTAGATTTTTCACTTCCTCATAGTCATAATATACCCAAAAGATATGTGGGAAAAAAAGTGTATTAGTCATAGATTTTAATACATTTAATATAACTACACTGTATTACAGCCGTCTAAAAATTTTAAGGGCAAATAATTCAAGCAAATTTGAAAGTTATAGCAAAATATTTTTTTTTCGGAGTGGCTACGGTTCCGATAAAAGGACTCCGAATTTTTTTTTCCGGGTTCCGTAAATAGATGTGCGCATGGGCGGCAGACTGACTGCATTTTATTGATAACTTTTGTTTTCGGAGCTAGGGTTAGGAATAGGGCTAGGAATAGGATTAGGGATAGGGGGTTAGGATCAATGTTCCCTCTAAGCTGAGCGCGTGAGCGATCGCTCACACGAATTCAGAGCGTCGCTCACTCCAACGGACGACATCGCTTAAATCGCTCACAAATTTTGGCCTCAAACAAAATGTCGCTCAGACAAATGTTTTTGCTCACTTCATACCACACCTTAGAGGGAACATTGGTTAGGATTAGGAGCATTATCTATAATCGGACCCCGAAACGGAGTCCGACAATCGCACATCTACAGACGTAAAAAAATAAAGTCCGTATAGAGCGCTAAAGCGCATGCCTTTTGTCGGAACCGTAGCAAGTCCGTTTTTTTTTAAAGAATTAAATAAGTAATGTGATAAACAAAAATCAACCACTAAAGTAGTTCACCTGTTCAACACCAAAATATTCATAAAAATTTGCGTTGATTTCTTCTACGAGATCAAAAATTTCGAGATCATCAGAATCCCAGCCATTTATTTGATTTACTAATAAAACTAACAACGTCAACAAAATTTCTCCACTGCAGATTGTCGCCATTTTAAGGGAGTGTTGATTGTATGATCATTTTGTGCGCTAACATACTGTTCAAAAAATTTCATTACTATGTAGATTACAACTTATAATATCTATTACAAAAGTAAATTACACGATATTACAACACACTCAAATTTATAGAATATGTGATGTTAGTATTTTTTTTTAAAGCTAATTAAAAGCTAAATTAAAAAGTTGCACCTTTTTTCGGATACTTATCACTCATCTATATTTAATATTATTTTTACCTCACTTTGTCTGTTTGTCGAGTATATAATATAGTCTTTTTGTTGATTGTAGTCTTCTACACCTTTTTTACACTGTTGAAAGAACACTTTCTCTACATTTTTTTTCATATGTAAAAGTTTGATTGTATAAAAATGTAATCGAAACACAATTCTTGTTTCTTATTAGCTTGATATGAATGAACAGAAAATATTTCACTCGTTTTCACATCAGTCTCACCCCTACTTTCATCTACTTATACTATTATTATTTGAAACATAATCTCAAAATTATTCTAAGATTTATTAACATTGGGCTACATTTCAAATAATATCAACAACAATATTCAAAGTTCATTTAAACATACTACTTATGCTGGTAAAGTAAAGTGATTTGGGTGGTTTTAATGTACAGCTGTATAGATAAACCAGTCATGAACGCTAACAATGCTTCATGACTTTACCGCACAATTTTAGTTGAAAAAGAAAGGTAGTGTTATAATTAACAGATTTATGTGGAATATTTCAATCATACTAATTACGTTTTTGTTAGTTAAATTCATTAAAGCGTCTCATTGAATGCTTACCCCCCAATATAAAAAGGTTTGTTTCGTCTCCGGGAAAGTTGCATGGTGGATTATTGATTTTTTTATGTTGTGATAATTCAGTTGATCGCACTATTTGAAATAAAACAAAATAAAGGCTTTTAAATAAGATTTCACCTTCTTATTTATAAGCTTCAAGGATTTATTGTTTATAGTACATATTTGCTGAACAATATTTTTAAACAAGGTAATTGTTATTTTATTTATATATTTTTGATTTTTTGATGTTTGCTAGACTTCTCCACGACCACATACCGAACGCTTTTGAACCTTTTCATTTTCACTGAAGAGAAATAACTGAGCAATAATTGACAATAGGGTCATGTCCTTTACTATGTTGCTCATTACACATATCTATAATATATTAAGCGACATGATTTAAATTGTTTACTGTACCCATTAAAATAACTCATACTTTCCTCAACTATTTGAAAATGCATTTGTTGCTGCTTTTAAGTAGAACAAAATGTTTTATTTACCATGGTTACCATTCTTATTTTAACTAATTGTTGAATTTGTTGTTTATGATCACAAATCCAATGTACAATGTAAACTTTTTGTTTCAATTGCAAGATGCTTCTTTTTTTTATAGCATACTAAAAATGTTAATTATATAGTTACAAATATTATGACATAATTTATCTTATGTTCATAATCATTCTGCTTCAATGCATTCATTTATAATTATACTTTTTTTAATTATAGTCATAAGATAAAAAAAATAAAAATTGGGCTTGGACTACCTGAATTAGAATAAATTATAAATGATGAGCCTTTCAAGAGTGCTATATATTCAGAATTTAATGGATACACCTTATATGCATTATGTTTTAAAATTTTAATTGTATTTAAAGAAGGACGGATGGCTGAGCCATATAGAGCGCTCGACCGTTCACCTGAAAGCTCCAGGTTTGATACTTATTGATAACCTAGTAAATTTTTCCATGTCCTGGGAAAAGTTGTGTAAAAATCCACCCAGATTTGAATGCCTACCTGACTTAAGTTGGGTAAGTAAAGGTGGCTTGGCATTGTACTAAGTACACAACTCCCTTATATGCCATGGTTACAGAAATAGATAAAATCTACACTTCTTTGCCCTGATGGACACTTAGGGCTAAGAAAAATTTATTATAGAGTGTTATGAATTTAATTTTTAATCAATTTTTTGCCCTTACAAGTCTGACCAATGCTAAAATAATCATATTATTATATATATATATCATATACATACACTTTCATTATTCCCTCATGTCTCATAGGGCCTGTATTATACAGTTACTAAAAGCAGTAAAAAATAAAATATATAATGAAAATTTTTTAAGCGTAATTAAGCACTAACTTTAAGATTGTTCAACTTTCCATTATAAAGCAAAGATGTCAATCTTGATCATTTTTTTTTTCACTAAACAAAAGAGTTTTTTCACTTTGATGTTAGTCATTTTGGTCTGTTAACACTTAGTATATAACATATATAACTCTTAGAAAAATTATTGTAATTTTCAAACTCATTTTGATATCAGTTTAATTATAATTAATATTAAGTATAAAATATATTTAAATTTAAAAAGTTCAACTAAAAAATAAATACATTTCCAAATCTTATTATATTTTAGACTTTAAGCCTGAGTTTTTTTTCTGGTAATAATACATTTTGTAAAGAAATAGGTGCCGGTACTCAGTGATGGATGGCCTAACTTTTAACTACCAGTTCGCACCATTTTTAATTCTTATTGCACACACTTTTAAAATAATTCAATTTTAACAAATTAATAATATAATAAATTAATAATAAACATTAAAATACAAGAAAAGTAATAATTTTTTCCCCACATTGAACAAGCCATGCATGTATGTTAATTCGATAGCATTTTCATAAAAAAAAAATATTATTACAATGAATGAAAAGGGTTAAATATTTTAAAAATCTTATTTTAGTTATTACTTATCTTTGTTTTTTTTTTTATTTTTACATTTACCTTTTAAAAATTGATGATGAAAATATTGCAAACAACCAATGGTGCAAGTACAAGTACTAGTAGAAATTTTTTTAGATTGCAAATAAGAGTAAAAGTACAAAGTACCCAAGGTGCAAGTATGAGTACCGGTACTCCAAAAATGAACTCAAGTACAAGTACTTGTTAATATAAGTACCCATTTTAACAGATTGATATGATATCAGTTATGAGTTCAAACCCATGCGTCTCAATTCCATGATGTCCTCCATGTGTGCCTGCAAATAATAAATGTCCCAATAGTGGTTAATATGATCAAGGTAAAAAAACAAATGGAATGACAGAATTATAACAATCAACTTAGCAGGTTTTGCCTTTATTAGTCTTATCGGCATGATAATGAAAGTATTTTCAATTGTCTGAGAGTGCACATTTCATAATTATAAAGCATTCCAGTTATTGCTGTTATTTAAACAAGAGTTTAAACATACTGATTAGGTTCTTAAACCAAAAAAAAATTGCTTTGTTTACTGTTGGGAATATTCCTTTAAGCTCTTTAATGCTGTGATCAATATGCCTTGAAAAACTTTATTATTACAGAGTGGTTCTTTATGCATTCCTGGCCCTAGCAAATAATTAAGTAGAGCTTCATAATTCATTGCAATCAGACAAAAGCTGAGGGCTGGACGGCTTGCGGATTCACTGAGATGACTCATTTCTTTTTCACCATTTAATAAAATTTAGTGAAAAGCTTCATTTAAATATTTATGAGTATCTATTTCAGTGTTTGATTTATTGGACTCAAAAGAGAGCTATGCTTCTTTATGCTTGTAATTCAGATTTTTTTTTAATTTTTTTTTTTTTTTTGTAAACCTCTTTCCATGTCTCCTATCCCATTCAGCATTGTTATTCACCAAATAGAATATTTTGCACAAGAAACAGAATATTATTAAAAAAAAAAAAATTGGAAAAGTAGCATTGTCTTCAGGGCAACAAAAGACAGATTTCCTTGTAGCAAAAATTGTGTTCTTTAAATTTTTAAATCAGCCTGTGACTGAATAAAAATTTTTACTCCTGTTTAAAAAGAATAAAAGGTTTTTGAAGTTCTTTCTAGCCAATGAAGGGTGGGTATTAGGTTGTTTTTTTAAATAGATCAAACCAACTTTGATCTGGTCTTTTAATTTTAAAAAGTTAAGTCAAATTCTTGATGTCTCAGTATGTTTAAATGGGTTTAGACTTGTAATCCATAATCATGTATATTAAATCGTTCAGTAAAAAACAAACAAACTTAGGCTTATATATTTGTCTTGTTCAAGTAATTTTTACTTTGCTGATATGTCATGTTTTATTTAGCTCACTTTTCTGCCAAAAGTTTCACTATTGCTCCCAGATATATACATTATAAATTTATTTGTCAAAACATATTTAGGTAATGCAGTGGCGTACCTAGGTTGCGGTGGGTGCGGTCCGCACCGGGCGGCACTTTTTATTACTTTTTAGGGGGGGGGCAAAATGTATAGATTAAATTGAAATACCTAAATGAGAGGGCGGCAAAATCGTCTTCCGCCCTGGGCGGCCGATACCCACGCTACGCCGCTGAGGTAATGACACGTAATAGAAATCATATATATTTTTTTTCAATAGTCCAGATAACATAGTAATCTTTTTTTTTTTTAAACCGGTAAGCAGTGACTGTGTGGCTGAATCAATGAGCTAGCCTAATGCCAATAGGGGCAGCAAAAGTATCTCAATGCCATCGTTAGAGATGAGTCCGTGGTGATAGTCGTTAATTACTTTTATCCAAAATGAAATGATTTCCTTGAAATCTTACGAGGAATAAGCAGAACAGGCAGGGTTTGATATACAGAACTACATTGCTTTGCTGCAAACAAAATGCTCATGGGAATGATGGGGTTAGGGGGGGGGGGAGGGGCGATTAATAGTCGCCACAGATGGTGACGGCAGTACGTCATTAAATATTGTATTGACGTTTGGGAAAACATTTGAAGGCAAAGCTCTCGTTGCATGGCATGATTTAGACCTGATTTGGTCAGAACCACCCTTTCCCTCACCCTCCATTAGTGAATGACAAACCGTGTGTGTTGGTTATCATTCAAGGGATTTTACATACCCTATTGAATTATTCACTTTCCAAGCAAAATAAATTTGCCGCTAGGTTTTATGCATTTTTCATAACTAAATGGGTCAACTCTTTGTTCATGTGGATTTTCTCCATATATTATCATCTTCTGGCAGAGTTTTTTTTTTTAAATTCATTAACAGATAATTTTGGTAGCTATTAGTTTGCAGATTTTAATCTCCCTTATGTCGAAGGAATGACTACACGCGACACACCAACATTTACTTAAAAATATACATTCCTAAATATTTTATATTTGGAATTCATTCACATATTTAATTACTTGATGCACTGTATACTGAATATTTGATGTGCTGTGAACGGAATATTTGATGTACTGTATATTGAATACTTGATGCACTGTATACTGAATACTTGATGTACTGTGTACCGAATACTTGATGTACTGTATACTGAAACGAATTGATGACAAACAGTCCAAATTGTAAAACAAGCAATTAAGCCTGTTCCATTCTGGACACAGGACGTATTAGCGCATTTTCGTGTTATGTATCAGTACGTTTGTTAGCTTTCAGTAAATATTTGTAAATTTTGTAAATGTTTATAAATGCAATTGTGTAATGCATATATCTGTAAAAAAAAATTATAAAGACGTTTCTTTATATTTGAAAAAAAATTATTGTCTCTTAAATCTAACTACAAGTGGTTTGTGGTTACTGAAATAGGACTCATAATTGAAAACATTCGAAATTATAGTCATTTAATCGTCCGAAAACTCCGTCAATTGTTGCATAGCTCTGATACTTTCAATTAAACTCAGAACACAAGCTTACTATTTCGTTTGATGAGTTTCTTAATAAATCTTGGTGAAACTACATGCAGTATTTCGCACCAAATGAATGGGTTATTGAACGTACAAGGTGTATATATAATATATAAGCCCCTTAGGAGCCCTGAAGCCCGGCCCTCAGAGGTCCTATCGCGAAATGAACTTTTGATGTACACATGGCAGGCCAAGACCTACAAAATGATATATACATCAAGGGTCTAGGACTTATAGTTGCTGAGATATAGGCGCTCCTTTATTAATATAGCTTATATAGTAAAAAACGGTACTAAGCCCCCTTTTACGGCCCTCAGAGGTCAGATCGCGAAATGAACTTTTGGTGCACACATGGCAGGCCAAGACCTACAAAATGATATATACATCATGGGTCTAGGACTTATGGTTGCTGAGATCTAGGGTGATGATAGACAGACAGACAGACAAAACGGGGACAATAGAGCATTTTTTTTTCGAAAATGCTCTAAAAGTAAGTATCTTCAAATTATGAACATTTTTGTGTAGACTCTATCTATAACAATACAACAGCTCATGTTTTTGTCTCATTTGATTTTTTTGTTTTAAATTTTGCCCGAATGTCAGATGTAATAATGAACACGAGAAAGAATTGCCTTTGTGCATGTCTCGTATACATACAAGCTCCTACTGTGCTCTCTCATTAGGGTTTTTCTCTTTCTATACGATACCAGGGGTGACCACGCATCAAGTCGATGATAGCAGCACTCCAGTTGTTTTTTTTAATTTAGTGACAAAGAGACGCAGCTTAGTCTCTGTAACACCATTGACAACAAACCTAATATATATATATATATATATATATATATATATATATATATATATATATATATATATATATATACTCGTTCATTCGGGAGTCGCACAGAACTGTTCAGTAGCAGCATTGGGCCACCGCTGCTCTATTACATTCGGTTTGATTTTTTAGGGCTACCGAAAATTAATGCGCAAATAAAGACTCTTAATGCATATATATACTGTAGGGTATTTTGTTAGGAGGTTCATCACACTGAATTGCCCAGTGGTAAAAAAAATGCGCTGATAGCGCTGTGTAGAGACGTTTTACGGTTTATTTTTTAACTTTGATAACGTTTTCTAAGAGTGAGCCTCACTATTTCATGAAAGAAGCGCACGATATTTATAATTTAAAAAAACAAACAAACAACAACTACTATTCCATCGTGTTCCTGTGTTTATAAATATGATAGCCCCCCCCCCCATTTGACATCTGTGACACCCCACAAACAGCTCATGTCAAGTTAATAACTAAATCTCACCGCCAGCTCAGAAACTCACAAACAACATGGTGGGGGGGGGGGGATAAGCCACAGAAATGTCGTGAAGATGGACAACTCCATGTTATCTTATGATGAGCATTAGCAGGGAGGTGCAGTTGCACTTCTGGGGTAGGAGGGTGGGGAGGGAGGGAGGGGGGGCTTGCTGCAGTTAGCCTGGCAACTCAATTCCCACCTCCAGCCTGAGCATCGGTTTCAATTTGCTACTTATGTGAAGGACACCGTAATGAATTTTAACCTTAGTCCCACTGTAGATTATTAACACATCAATCATCAGCGCTCTGCTTTTTTTTCCCCTTTGGCGTTGCCGCTGTGTGACACCCCACCCCGCCACCACCTCTTTTTTTTTAATGCGATAAGCAGCGATGTCAGTTTATCAAAACAGCCCTGACACCGCATAATTTATTTACCCCTCCCCCTCCCCCCGCGCCCCCCGGACCCCAGATTTACACTAAACCAACGCCGTTAAACTCTGAGATTACCGACTGGAACTCTTTCCACGAGCGACGCCTTTATTCCTTCCAACCAACATTTTGACTCCCAGAAATCATAATCTTGTACGGCGATAATTGTAGAATGAATGGCTGGAAATTTGCATACCAGAGAAAGTGAAGACTAAGATGTTTGGCATACCCGTTAATAATACTTTCGTTTGACACACAGCTGAGCGTGACACGTTTCTCCCACTCCGTCCCTCTGCGAGATCTTTATACCAGACATTTCCCTGTGCCACTTGGTAAAATATTTGTGCATGCGACGATCTGAGTCTTAGCTGAAGGGGCAGTTGTACAATGTTAGAGTTACTGAGTCCCTTTAAATTGAAACTACTGTCCAGTAATGAAAGACAAAGTGACACAATGCAGAGCAAGTAATGGGCCACTGAGCTTGACCCATGACCCATATGACCCATCAAGTTCTTGGCCCAGACCCATCATGACCCATGACCCATTGAATGTTGTTAATTTCAAGATGGCGGCCGTCGCCATAGAAACCATTTTGAAATTTTAAAAAAATCGCGCTACGACGGGTTTTTTTTTAGGGTCGGGCGGAGACTAAGGGTGGGTCAATGCCTCCTACAGCGGGCACTGGATGGGTCGTGGATCAGGCAACATTGACCCATGACCCATGTGACCCATCCAATTTTGCGACCCATTTGACCCATGACCCATTACTTGCTCTGACACAAGGCTGAGATGTATTATAAGCAACATGTAAGATTCAACTTAACAGGCGGCGGCCCCCTCCCCCCTTGGTCCCACACACCCTCTCTTGGTGGCACAAAAAGATGATCTCAGCTGACTGGTCAATTAGAGTACCAAGTTTTTTTTCTAGCACTGACGGTAGTAACATACCAAGCCGCTTACACTCTGTCCACTACTGGTGGCGCGGAAAGGTTGTTTTTTTAATCAGGATAGGGGGGGGGGGCGTTTGAGAATGTCACTTAGAAAATATAAGATAAGTCTAGAATCTAGAAATAGAAGAATATTCAACCAGTCCTCCGTGTTAGTGTGGTATAAGTCTGTTTTTAAAACGTAGCGACTGTGTACTTGTTACACCAGCTCCACCCAGCAGACGTTAAAACCCATCGGCACTGTTTATAACTACATTCGGTGTCATGGCGGAACACGAAGTGACGAGTAGACAGACACTACGGCTCACTAAAAACAAGAAGAATAGTTAACTTTGCCACGTAAATGATGAAGTCCTTTGTTGTGATTACTAATTACCCGTGGCTTATCATTGGGCCTTGTCATTGATTGAACCCACTTTGGTGGTGCCTTTTAGACATACAAAACACTTTCTGACAAATTGTATAAAAAACAGAACATACATTTTAAAAAGTAAAGATCATTAAAAACACCCATTGATTGTATGGCTTCCTCGCGTCTTTCTCTTCTCACTGTTCAAACCATTGCATAACTTTGAAAGTACATAAGTGTGCCCATATTAAACCTTCACATACAGTTACCTTTACACTATGTATTCATCTATTGTTGTATTTAAACCCTGATAAAAATGTTTTTGGAAATAATTTGCATTTAAACAGTATTAATATGTTTTTTTACATCCTATACTAACATCTCAGAGATAGATGCCATTTGCAGCACATCTTTTCTTTTTTAACGTAATATTCCGTAATATACCAAAGTGTTATGTAATTAAAACTAACCATATGCTATTAAACTCAAGCGATTTATTCTTTAATAATGTTTATTTTTTAAAATAATGAGTTTGAAGAGCTTTATTTACCCATGTAAGCATAAATATTGATTGAAGATTCAAGTCATTTACACTTAAGTGATTTCTAAATGAAAATCTCTCAATGAATCTGGCTTCAGACTAGTATGGCTTCTTCAATACATAAGTATACACATATTGAAGAAGCATTTGGGCTTTGTGCTAGCCACACAATCCATTAATTATGACGTCGGTCACAGATACCTTAAATCTTCCATGGTGGCCGACAATGGCTTAGGGAACATGACTATTTTACTATATGAAGCGTTTTGATGGACACATTCTTGGGTTAGGCTAGTCTGGCGTAAAACGCTTGAAATTATCCCGTGAGATATTTGTGAATTGGGAATGCTATATCTTCATTAGCCTACAGACTGTGGCAACTATATAGGCAGTTGTGTCTGTGACGAGCTGCACGGCCGGTAGGTTGCAGTGGGCACTGGCTCGAACCCGTAACAGTCGGACTCGCGACCCAATGACCACCGAACTGCCACACAACTTCAACAAACTCCCATGTTTTTTTTTTAATTAGAAGAGAGCATCAATACCAGTGACATGAGATGGGAAAAAAAAAGTTAACCGATTCTTAATGTAAATGCTCACAACCTAATAAAGTCATTACTACAGTAACTCAGTAACTCCTTACAACTTGAGTATACACTATGTATCGGCTGTAGTAAGAGACAAGTAGGACTAATTCACTCTCTCTCTCTCTCTCTCTCTCTCTCTCTCTCTCTCTCTCTCTCTCTCTGGAGTTCTCTAAATGAAATAGAGGAATAAAGGGAGACAACATTTTGGCATATCTACCCATAGAACTAGAATTAAAAAAAATAAACCAGGAACTTATTACTTTAATTATTAGCATTTAGCCACGAGGCATTATTTATTATTGTTTTTTTGTTGTTGTTGTTTATGTGCGTGTGTGTGTGTGTAAGCTTCTCTCAGGAGGAACTTATAAAAGAAAAAAAAACAACTACTAACATTATCAGAGTTTATGTACGGCGACTGTATTGAGTATTATTGTTATCTTTTATCATTTCTTTAATTTGTTATTATTATGATCGGATTATATAGCGCACCGCATGGCCGGGTATTATTATTATGTATTTGTTGATGGAAGTCGTGTGCCATGCGAGCGATGCGACAGACTTTTTTCATTATCATTTCATTAAAAAAAGAAATACGGCTGATAACACTGCCCCCCCTCCCCAACCCCACCCTTCTCCCCTTTCATTAAATGCCTGATAATATATGTTTCCGCTAGTTATTAACTTGCGAACTTAGATTATCAATTACAGAGCCGAACATTAAATTGAAGTACATGCACACTTAAATTAATATTTGAGCTATTGTATCATGAAATTATTCGATAAATCTCATTGTGAGAGATGCACACAAAACCAAAGGGATTTAAGTACAATTAACTTTCTAATATTGAATCTTCGCGGAGCCGGTGTCCTTAATCGAACCTGGTGCCTCTTGACTCATGGGTCAACACCCGGTCACTGAGACGATTGTCACATATATGCATTCGCTTTTTACAAGTTTTCGATTCGTACTTCATTTGAAGAACATTGATACAATACTATGTGTGTGTATGTCAAAATTACCATAGAATCAAAACTGTAAATAAAAAAAATGTTGTTTGATAGTGATAGTTTTAAGTTTATCATATTTTGTAAACGTACAACATTATCAACCATTATGGTGAGCTATTTACTTCTAATCCGTTCTTCAACACAGCAACATATATATATATATATATATATATATATATATATATATATATATATACATACAGTGCTTTTTTGTGTCGGTTGGCACTGGTACGGCGTACCGGCATCTTTTTCAATGTGGGGAAAAAATATTATTTTTCTTGTATTTTAACGTTTATGATTAAATTATTATATTATTAATTTTCGAACTGGTAGTTAAAAGTTCGGCTATAATCACTGAGTACCGGCACCTATTAGAGCATTTTCTAAAAAATTTTTTAGAAAATGCTCTATTGTCCCCGTTTTGTCTGTCTGTCATCACCCTAAATCTCAACAACCATAAGTCATAGACCCATGATGTATATATCATTTTGTAGGTCTTGGCCTGCCAAGAAATGACTTTTTTCCATTTCGCGATCTGACCTCTCAGGGCCGTAAAAGGGGCCTTATAAAGTACCGTTTTTTTTACTATATAAGCTATATTAATAATGGAGCGCCCTATATCTCAGCAACCATAAGTCCTAGACCCATGATTTATATATCATTTTGTAGGTCTTGGCCTGCCATGTGTACATCAAAAGTTTATTTCGCGCTAGGACCTCTGAGGGCCGGGCTTCAGGGCTCCTAAGGGGCTTATATATTATATATACACCTAGTACGTTCAATAACCCATTCATTTGGTGCGAAATACTGCAGCACGTAGTTTCACCAAGATTTATTAAGAAACTCATCAAATGAAATAGTAAGCTTGTGTTCTGAGTTTAATTGAAAGTATCAGAGCGATGCAACAATTGACGGAGTTTTCGGACGATTAAATGACTACAATTTCGAATGTTTTCAATTATGAGTCCTATTTCAGTAACCACAAACCACTTGTAGTTAGATTTAAGAGACAATAATTTTTAGAGCATTTTCGAAAAAAAATGCTCTATTGTCCCCGTTTTGTCTGTCCGTCTGTCCGTCTGTCCGTCATCACCCTAGATCTCAACAACCATAAGTACTAGACCCATGATGTATATATCATTTTGTAGGTCTTGGCCTGCCAAGAAATGACTTTTTTCCATTTCGCGATCTGACCTCTCAGGGACGTAAAAGGGGCCTTAGTACCATTTTTTACTATATAAGCTATATTAATAAAGGAACGCTATATCTCAGCAACTATAAGTCTTAGACCCATGATGTATATATCATTTTGTAGGTCTTGGCCTGCCATGTGTACATCAAAAGTTCATTTCGCGATAGGACCTCTGAGGGCCGGGCTTCAGGGCTCATAAGGGGCTTATATATTATATATTCACCTTGTACGTTCAATAGCCCGTTTATTTGGTGCGAAATACTGCAGCACGTAGTTTCACCAAGATTTATTAAGAAACTCATCAAATGAAATAGTAAGCTTGTGTTCTGAGTTTAATTGAAAGTATCAGAGCTATGCAACAATTGACGGAGTTTTCGGACGATTAAATGACTATAATTACGAATGTTTTCAATTATGAGTCCTATTTCAGTAACCACAAACCACTTGTAGTTAGATTTAAGAGAAAATAATTTTTTTTCAAATATAAAGAAACGTCTTTATAAATTTTTTTTTACAGATATATGAATTACACAATTGAATTTATAAACATTTCCATGTCTAGAATGGAACAGGCTTAATTGCTTGTTTTTTTTAAAAGCACTATATATATATAATATATATATATATATATATATATATATATATATATATGTATATATATATATATATATATATAAATTTTCGAACTGGAAGTTAAAAGTTCGGCTATAATCACTGAGTACCGGCACCTATTTTTTTTTAAAAAGCACTGTATATATATATATATATATATATATATATATATATATATATATATATATTTATTTATTTATTTTTTTATGTTAGCAGTCTTTTCAAAGCTTTGTTCACTCAACTGGTTTTCACGTGCATTCGTTGAGCAGGTGGCGCGTGCTATTGGGGGGGGGGTGGAGTGTGTGGTGAGTTGTATTTGTGTGAGGGTTTCTCTTGACACCTACAACATGTCTTACCTACTTCGGTGCAATATGCTTCCCAATGTGTTGTCAAGAAAATCAGATCACTCCGAATACAAAACATATAGCACGTGACTGAGCCAAGATGAAATGATGCGCAATCCGATTATATCTGCTATTGATTAATGCATTACGCGTACATTCCCTCCCCCCCCCCCCTTTTGCACCTCGTTCGTGGGTTCAATAACACCTCGGGGCCAGCCCCCCCCCATTCCACCCCTATCCTCCAGCGAACAAAGATAGAAAGAACATTCCTAATAAATACTACCTGTGTGATAAATTTTGTCCACGGACCAGGTTTTTTTGTGTACGGAACAGGGATTGCTTTTCTTAACTGAGGTCGGTTTCCATTCATTCTGTTGAACTTTAACAAAAAAAAACATCAGTCGTAAATAAGTTAATATATTACCTCCAAGCACTCATTAAAATACAGGGGCGCGCCACTGGAGATGCCTTTTGAGGCTATACACAAGGGAGTCAGCCACATGGGGCGACATTTCAGTTTTTCACCCACATTTTCATTCAGAAAAAAAAAAGTTACCATTGAGTTTATTTTTCTTTTTTCAAATATTTTCACTCCGATTGGTCCGATGTGACGCAATTCCACCCCCTTCCCAATTACCCGTAGGCTACGCCATTAATAAGACATTATCAATGCCTTTCAGAGAGTCAATATGAACTCCTGTTAGTGTCTTCAAATAATCTTCTGTTTCCAATTGTGATACAATCCTTACAATTTACAATGGGAGACAAATCGAACAACGGGGAGTTAATTCCGAAAATGTGCTCAGTGATTACCGTGACATCCGTCTGCTTTTATCCAGTGGGCATATAGACCAGGATATTATATTATAACTAGTTGTACCTCTTAGGTTTGATCAGTAGACTAGGTTATTCTTGGTTTCGGACATCCGATTTGTTCATGATTTTTCTTACTATTGTTTAAGTTTGACGATTTTAAAGTGGAGTACTGTTGTATTAATTCTTTACTTTCGATTTAACGCAGAACCCAAATCGCTCTTATTTATATAGATGTTTAACATTACCTTTTTTTTTTAATTTCTCAGTGTTGATATTTCTTTCGACCAGTTTCGACATTCATTGATGTTCAAAATATTTTAAACTCTCACTATACGGGCACCGGAAAAACCCAAGTACGGCCCTAGTTCTACACATTGCGATATTTGTGTCTTGTGGAGAGTCTGTGCTATTTATTTACTCTTTAGCAGTGGTGGCGAACCTGTGGCGCGCGTGCCACAGTCGGCACGCAGAGCCTCTTCAGTCGGCGAGGCGACTAAAATATCACTTTCTTTAATTTTAGTTGGAGTGTTGGCACTTTGCTACAAATAAGTGGTTTTTGGTTGAATTTTGGGCACGCGGCCCCAGAAGGGTTCGCGACCACTGGTCTATAACGTCTTTTAATTGTACATGCAGGGCCGGGCCGCGCCGTTCTAAGGGGCGCAATGCACCCGAGCGACAGCCTCTGAAAAGGGGGGGGGATCTTTTCTCAAATAATAACTTTAATTGAACAAAAAATATAACTTTGAATCTGACACTTCGTAATGTTCGGGGTAGGGGGCAATACAAGAATTTTCATTTATTTTATATACGAAAGCTTTGTAGTTTTTTTTTTTTTTGCTCTTTTCAATAGAACTTTAAAAAAAAAAATTCCACCTTAAGCCATCCATAACTCAGTGAGTAATCTGTTGACTTCATGGAGTTTATTGTTATAGGATACTGATTTTCTAGACCCCCCCACCCCACACCCCCCCACCCCCCCCAAAAAAAAAAAAAACAACCAAACCAAAAAGCAACAACAACAGTCGATTAGAAAAATGAGCCTTGTATAATATTTATTTTTTGGTTGAAGCGAGAATTTATTTATATCTTGTAAGCACGGTCAGAGGGTCCATGCCACGGAACTAAAGACATCGTAAAGTTCATCTTAAGCTATTTTTATAGAGACCACCTCTTCAGTATTTTTTCTGCCCCTAGTAAGGCAACTTTCTGCTGTTCACATATGTTGAACTTGACTGATCTTTAATCTATCATGTTTTGAAAAAAAAAAATTTTTTTCTTAATAAATCATTGAGCACCCACAACCACAAATCGGCTAATAAATTATATTTTTTTTTGTCCGCGCGAAGTATTGCAATAAAGTAATGATCTCCAATTTTCGATAGCCAGTAGTCAAAACATTCTGATTTTTTTTATTATCGATGGACTTTCTCTTTATACGTCGCCCCCCCCCAACTTGTCATGCACTCAATGATGTGCGCAATTATGTGTTTTATATGCATGCAATCAATTCCCTGTATCAGCCTATACTTATTTACGGTGGCTTTTTTTTTTTAAAGAGATCCACGTCATTGTTGCGGTTCCGCTGTTGTTGTTGTTAGTTTGTCGTTTTATTATTTTGTTATAATCATGTTGTTGTTTTGAAAAACGAAAAACAACAACAACATTGCTTAAATGAATGTGGGATACAGTCGTGAACCGAGAGGAAGGGCGTTCATAATTTATTCACACCAGTCTGTTTCTACCTGGTCCACAGTCTGGGGATACAAAAAAAAACTACCCCACAAACTGGAAGGTGTGGGGGGGGGTGAGGATGGTGGAGGAGTTGCAGTTGGGTAGAAAGGTTGGGGGGGGGCAATAGTGCAGTTAATAATGGAATGTAATTAAAATTTTAAAAGTGTGTTCTTGAAAAATATGTTTCTTTCATCGGGGTCCCCCCCCCCCAAACTCGTTTGTCTCGAACGAACTTTTCTGATCGAGTTTCTCCCTCTTCTTCCCCATCCCTCTATCTCTTTTTTTTCTCGTCTGTAGCGGTAAACAGGGTCGACCGAGAGATAAACTTGGTGGGCTGGGGGTGGGGGTGGGGCCAGGGCCGGGCCACAGGGAGTTCCGGCTCCTAAATAATAAACCCTATCAATATTTCAGCACCCAGTTCCAGCGACGCGAGCTCTTTTCGTTTTTTTTTTGTCGTGGCGGAGAGAAGGGAGGGGCTGGGGGGTGGGGCTGGGGAGCTTACCAATGATAATGTAATGAGTTCTCCCGGGGCCGTAGAACAGAGAACATCTCATTCTGTTTAAGCCATAATTTGCCATCAAGTTTCACAAGGACTGCTGTATAATTTCAAGTTCATGAATCTTTAACTAATACCATTAGAAAATTCTCTCCGTGGACCGACCGCGGGGGGGGGGGCCTTGTAGATTTTTTTTTTTCTTTTTCATGGCTCCGTGTGGTCAGACAGACAGTGGGGATTGGAAAGAGAGGGGGTTCCGCGGTCAGTTAGATCTCTGACTTTATACACCGGGCCGCGCTATTCGAAATGACACCTAATGCTCAAGTCTTAGATCGAATTAAAAAGAGTTTTTTTTGTGTGGATACACCGCGGGAGTCTGGCTTTATTTTGACGTGTGGGCGTGGCTAAGATGGATGTATATATATATATATGTGTGTTTTTGTGAAGTCTGACATAATGTTGTGAGTGCAGTGCAGGGGTGGGGGTGCTGGTGGGCGGTGGTTAACAACTCCAGAATACAATTCATATAATATGGAATATATATATATATATATATATATATATATATATATATATATATATATATATATATATAATAAACGACAGCTTTTAACGATGCATAACCTTTTGTTCTGTAGGAAGCTCCCGGGGTTAAGACAGGAAGTATGGAAGTGTTTCTTTTCGTCCATTAACATTGTACTGTATGATAACAAAGAGTGGTGTAATGTATATCTTGGGGCAGTGGGAGGGGCTGAATGTCATCATTGGTTACCAGACAACGTCTACAGGGAATGGATGAAACCAATGAAAGATGTACTTGTACTTTGATAGTGGGTTTTTGATAGTTGGTCATTTGAAAAAAAAAAAAGTTTTTAGTCGTCGGTTACTTCGTTTCAGGAACGTAATGATCAGTCGTTCATGAAATCAAATGTTCCTTGTACATTTTTATGGTCACCCCCCCCCCCACCACCCCGTGAATATTTACATTGCTAATAGAAGATAGATATAATGTCACGGAAATAAAATGCCACATAAATTACGTGTACATTTTAATTATTTGACTTTCATTATGGTCAGGTAAATAATCTCTAGAATTCGTTTCTCCGGTAGATGCAGAATATTTAGCTCCGTCTTCTAATTTCCATTTGAGTAATAGGTAGATTATAGGCAATTAAATTAAGTTTGTTCCAAACTTACACTCAAGGGATGGGTCTATTTATGGAGGGGTCAATAGGTCTTCGATATGAGGCCCCCCCCCCGTTTGTTTAGATTAAAAGGAAAAAAAAATATCGTGGCAAAAGAAAAAAAGATGCTTCCTAACCAGGGGATGGTTATTTAGAATTTTAAACTTAGCTGTTGAAGATATATGATTTATGTAATATTTTTGTATATGCTGGGACGTTGGCCAACGCGATACATTAGCTTGCATACAACCTTAGCTGGTGGTAGATTTAAATCATCACAACCCCGGTGTGTTTTGTTTTTTTGTCAACAGTAAATGAGCTCATTACAAATTACTACATCCGAAGCTAGTTTCCTTTTTATAATTACAATACATTCTTGACTGTCTTGTTCGCACTTATCCATACTTCTGATTATCCGGCATAAGTATAATGATAATTTTTTAATGACATTTTTTTAATGATATGGGTGAAACATAATATGAGTAAATATTTCAGGTCGATCTAAATTTATCAAATTATTTGGAATTAGACCCGATAATCAATATTTATGTTCCAACGTTCGCACAATGTTTAGATATTTATAGGAATAGGGGATAGTTTAGGGACGTTATATATATACAATTTCAATAATGCTGCGTTTTAAAGCGTGTTATACAATTTTTTAAACTAGTAATATCCACTTTACCAATAACTGATTTACAGCGAAGGTCTGGGTAGCCCAAACTCTTGTGTACCCTCTGCCCCATGGCACGTTTTATAGTACGATTGGATGGCGGTGTAGATTTTTTGATATAATAACTACATGAATAAAGTGTGAGCTTTGACTTCACACAATACGCTCTTTGTTTCGTTAGTTACACATCAGAGGTCTCATCCGGAGTGGTGGGCGGACGCCCTGGTGTCGCGAGTGCATGGTGAGAACCCCTGGCGTATATTGTCCGAGCTGTATGAGTCAAATAAGGAAGTTTTGACCAGTGATGGTTAGCAGCTAAAATTAGTTGGGAAATTGGAGGGGGGGGGGAGGGGTTGCTCCAGAGTTTTCTTTAGCCTTTGTTTAAAAATTGTGTACAAGTAAACAAAACATTTATTAAAACAAAAATTTTTGTAACACCTAATAAAATATTAAATGAAAAAATAAAAACAACAAATCTTTTTTAGAGCATTTTCGAAAAAAAAAATGCTCTATTGTCCCCGTTTTGTCTGTCTGTCTGTCTGTCCGTCCGTCTGTCTGTCTATCCGTCCGTCTGTCCGTCATCACCCTAAATCTCAACAACCATAAGTCCTAGACCTATGATGTATATATCATTTTATAGGTCTTGGCCTGCCAAGAAATGACTTTTTTCCATTTCGCGATCTGACCTCTCAGGGTCGTAAAAGGGGCCTTATAAAGTACCGTTTTTTACTATATAAGCTATATTAATAATGGACTGCCCTATATCTCAGCAACCATAAGTCCTAGACCCGTGATGTATATATCATTGTGTAGGTCTTGGCCTGCCAAGTGTACATCAAAAGTCCATTTTGCGATTTGACCTCTCAGGGCCAAAATATAAGAGTTTTTTATGTACCGTTTTGCTTATATTTTAAATATAAATAATAAAAGCTAATCAAAGGGGCGTAATCATTATTTATTTTTGTAACAGTTATTCAACATGACTTACTTCCCGTACTTCAACATTGAACTACTTTCACCAAGATTGGCAACAACAATTTATCAAACAACAATTGACGGAGTTTTCGGACGATTAAATGACTACAATTTAGAATGTTTCAATTATGAGTCCTATTTCAGTGACCACAAACCACTTGTAGTTAGATTTAAGAGAAAATAATTTTGTTTTCAATTATAAAAAAACGTCTTTTTAATATCTTTTTTCAGATATATGCATTACACAATTGAATTTGTAAACATTTCCAAAATTTACAAATATTTACTGAAAGATAGCATACGTACTGATACATAATATGAAAATGCGCTAACACGTCCTGTGTCCACAATGGAACAGGCTTAATTGCTTGTTTTACTTACTATAACTTGCAGACACTATACTTGTTATAGGCTACATTGTAACAGTTCAATATAACCTTACAATAACTTACAGACACTATACTTGTTATAGGCTACATTGTTACAGTTCAATATAACCTTACAATAACTTGCAGACACTATACTTGTTATAGGCTACATTGTTACAGTTCAATATAACCTTACAAGAACTTGCAGACACTATACTTGTTATAGGCTACATTGTTACAGTTCAATATAACCTTACAATAACTTGCAGACACTATACTTGTTATAGGCTACATTGTTACAGTTCAATATAACCTTACAATAACTTGCAGACACTATACTTGTTATAGGCTACATTGTTACAGTTCAATATAACCTTACAATAACTTGCAGACACTATACTTGTTAAAGGCCACGTTGTAACAGTTCAGGCTTGATGATATTCATTTTAAAATTGGTCGGCACTGCGGCGCCTCGCTTGAAGCTTCGTATTTGACTGACCTGTTAACACGCACATAGTAGCCCATCACCACGCCGCTGGAACTGTGTAACGCCGCAGTTCCAGTGCCTATACACGAGCCGCCTCCGAACCTACGACCAACATTTTTTGACACTTTTTGTTACATTTACATTATATTATTATTTTTTTTTTGTTAAATACACTTCTTGATAATATTAAGATCATACGTAACATTTTCAGCATAATGAGAAAAAAGTGAGAAAAATAATATGTTTAAAAAAAAAAAAGAAAAGAAAAAGCAACTAATCTAAACTGCATTATGTGTTCAGGAACTTGACTTCATTTCACTGGGCCATCTTCTTCTTCTCGTCTTCCCTCCAATTCCCATGATTCCCGGTGATGTTCAGACACGATTGTCTCCCGTGTATTTTTTCGCTCCGTATTTCCCGTAGTTCGTCGTTCGCCTCCCCTCTTCTTCAGCCCACCGGGGCGGGGGGGGGGGGGATGAGCCATCGCTGCTTGACAACATTTTCTGTGTCCATAAATGATAGATAGCCTTTGGTCAGCCTTACCAAGTTTTAATCATTTTACTGGAACAATAAAACACAGCCAGGGACAACAGATATGTCATCATTACAGGGAGGGACTGTCTGATGTCTTAACAGAGCGAGGTTGTTTTTTTTTTATATCTGTGATCGGTTCTTGAGAATTTTTCTTTTTTTCCAGTTTCTGTTTTAGTAATTCTCAAATCTATTTTTAATGAATGCTCATTGAATAATTAGTGTCCTGGTTCCATTTCGCAACACACAGATTTTTAGAGCATTTTCGAAAAAAAAATGCTCTATTGTCCCCGTTTTGTCTGTCTGTCTGTCTGTCTGTCCGTCATCACCCTAGATCTCAACAACCATAAGTCCTAGACCCATGATGTATATATCATTTTGTAGGTCTTGGCCTGCCATGTGTGCAGCAAAAGTTCATTTCGCGATCTTACCTCTGAGGGCCGTAAAAGGGGGCTTATAAAGTACCGTTTTTTACTATATAAGCTATATTAATAAAGGAGCGGCCTATATCTCAGCAACCATAAGTCCTAGACCCATGATATATATTTCATTTTGTAGGTCTTGGCCTGCCATGTATACATCAAAAGTTCATTTCGCGATAGGACTTCTGAGGGCCGGGCTTCAGTGCTCCTAAGGGGCTTATATATTATATATATGGCCCAATTCTACACCTTGTACGTTCAATAACCCATTCATTTGGTGCGAAATACTGCAGCACGTAGTTTCACCAAGATTTATTAAGAAACTCATCAAATGAAATAGTAAGCTTGTGTTCTGAGTTTAATTGAAAGTATCAGAGCTATGCAACAATTGACGGAGTTTTCGGACGATTAAATGACTACAATTTCGAATGTTTTCAATTATGAGTCCTATTTCAGTAACCACAAACCACTTGTAGTTAGATTTAAGAGAAAATATTTTTTTTTCAAATATAAAGAAACGTCTTTATAATATTTTTTTACAGATATATGCATTACACAATTGAATGTATAAACATTTCCAAAATTTACAAATATTTACTGAAAGCTAACAAACGTACTGAATCATAACACGAAAATGCGCTAACACGTCCTGTGTCCAGAATGGAACAGGCTTAATTGCTTGTTTTTATTTTGGCAATTGATATCTTGTAATAAAAAAAAATCAGTACATGTAACAACACACATGTAAACAATGATACATATAGTGTTCAAGTACACTGAGTTCACTGCATGTTTTGTCTAGGTGAACTTCTCTAATTTATTTCTAATTTTTCCTTTTTTTTTCTTCCCCTGCATGTTGGATATCACGTAAGATAATTTGTAATTCATTTAACTCTTACCTCTGTGGAGCTATGGTTTTTAAAAAAAATTAAGATATTTAAATGCTTCAGACTTGAATAGATATGAGTTCCTTTTGAAGATTACGTGTTATCTACCTATACAAAATCGAACCAACACCACCGGAGACAGCTATGTAGTCGCTGTAGCCGTGAAGATATTAAGGGGGATATTGGTATATGTAGGATTTGAACCTGTGACCTGCACCGAGCAGATCGAGCTCATTACCCCCAGCGCCACCTGTACAGGGCCGCCGCGAGGGAGATGGAACACGAACACTTATCAGCGGCTAGGATCTTGAATTTCGAATTTTGTGTTCAATTTATGTAGGTTTCAACCAGGCTGGGCCCCTTTCTGTGAAAAGAGGGGCCCACAGCCAGTCAACCTTATAGATATGCAAACTAAGCAACCGTCTATTCCTCCCCCCATTCCAGTAATGGCCCCTTCCAGTAATGGCCATTTCCAGTAATAGCCCCTTCCAGTAATGGCCTCTTCCAGAATTGGCCATTTACAGTAATGGCCCCTTTCAGTAATGACCCCTACCAGTAATGGCCATTTCCAGTAATGGCCCCTACCAGTAATGGCCCCTTCCAGTAATGGCCCCTTCCAGTAATGGTCCCTTCCAGTAATGGCCCTTTCCAGTAATGGCCATTTCCAGTAATGGCCCCTTCCAGTAATTGCCATTTCCAGTATTATTTTCTATTAAAACTGTGCTATGAATGCCTCGTCGGGAAATTTTTCCAAGGCCCCTCAATAATGACTGAGTATCTGCCCCAAATGTTTAAGAGCGGCACTGACCCTAGCTGCCAGGGTTTGTTTGTGGCCCTTGATTCTCTAGCTGCGTCCCTCCCTGATACCTTGAATAAGATGTCATTATTTCTTCAGCTTCATTTCATTAGAAATTTCTTACGAAAGTGACGATCCGTTACGTGAAAAGATGAAATTCAAAATAGACCGGGAGACAGGAAACGGAGATATAAAGATTCCTCTCTACCTACTGAATCATCATTTTTCTCTGCCAGGGGAAAAAAAATAAATGTACGTCACTGGCTACAAAAAAAAAATAATCACACAACAAAAACATATTCAACCGGAAATTTGAAGCGAAACAAAGAATCGTTGAATCAAATAACATTAACGATGAGAATGTAGAAACTCTACGTATGGCATGTCCTTCACAAATCTGTATTTTTGTCACAAGACTTTTCCCTTCTGGTTATACATTTCTTACTTTTTTTCCTCTTCACATCTCTTTCTCTGAGATTTTTTTTTAAACACGGCATTGCTTTATCTAATTAGGTAATTGATTTTCTCTCTCTCTCTCTCTCTCTCTCTCTCTCTCTCTCTCTCTCTCTCTCTCTCTCTCTCTCTCTCTCCCCCCTCTCTCTCTCTCTCTCTCTCTCTCTCTCTCTCTCCCCTCTCTCTCTCTCTCTCTCTCCTTTTAAATCTGATCTATGTAGTAGCATAGTTTCTCTGTATTATCAGCCTGCCAATTCTCCCCAGTTGAGTGTTAAGACATTCTGTTGATAATTGAACACCATTACACACACGGTTGCCAAAGTGGGGGGAAAAATGTACTTGTTTAATTATAGACTGTTATGCAATTTTTAAAAACTAATCATATGTAACTTTCAGAAAAACTGGTGGATGGGCTGGTCTCAGCTGCGTTAGCCGGAGGGTGGGCGTCGCCTGGTGAGGTGCACTACAGGGGATCATCGTATGACGTAGAGCGGTCATCGCGGGACCTTCACAGTCTTCATTTTGCTATAAGTCAGTCACTAAGAAATATGAAAGTGCGAAAAATGAATAGAACAGAAACATAAAAACTGAACTGCTCATCAGTGGAATTAAAAAAAATGGAACACAAATGAAGAAATAAATAAATAATGCGATTGTTGGTATTTTTATTGGAACATATGTTACGTGGAGATTCTATGTTAAATTTCTAGCATTAAAATGTGTGTACAGTTCTGGAACCAACTTTGAGCTGTTCATTTAATCGCAAAACAACTTAATTTTCAATTTGTCTTTTCGTAAAGTAAGAAATTCTTCATGAATCCTCCCGTGGTATGCACATTTTAATTGGTCATTGAAAATAATACAGGCAGGGCTGTTATGACGTATTTGGTGGCCCCAGCCAAAGACGTTCAGATGTGTTATAGGGCCCTAGGATCTATGGGCTGGTCTAACTCGATAATTCTTAAGAACGGCTCTGAAGACAGAAAAAAATATATCCTGTTTGCTGAATACCAAAACGAAGTAAAAAGTGGGCGGTCACCATACTTACTACTGATGGCGTTAACCAATCATTTTGAATTATCCATTATAGAAAAAAATGTTTCTTTTCAAGGGGGGTAATGATTGGTAATTTTTTTTTTATTAACGTCAACAATAGTTGCTCTAAGAAAGACATTCCTTGCAGTTGTTTAATTCTGAAATAAATTATATACATTTATGCCTATTTTACTTTTTATTCCAATAAAAGGTACAAATAATAATAATAATGATGATGTAGGGCATACATCCGTCTTTACATGTCATAACCATTGTAATCGAATATTGTTGCTAGTGGTACTTGACATTGCTGGACCAATGTGTAGTCTTATTTTGTCGAATAGAAGGAACATACGCCTTTGTCCACTGAGTCACTGCAAAAGGCCGAATATTTTCTTCTTCGCCCTGGGGCTCAACAGGCTTAAATCCGCCTCTGATTGTCATAAAGAGTGCACCGTGGAAGTATGATGGTGTGAACTACAGGAATAACATGCATATGAAAAACATAACAACAACAACCAACATTACGTCTGTTTGACGTGTTTTTTTGATAGTACACTTCTCAACGAAGGGTATTAGTTCAGCAACACACCGTGGGTATGTAGCTCACACACTATACAGCCACATAGAAATGTTGTTAATGTTGGCATCTTTCTTTTTTGGTGAAACAACAACACACATACATAAATGAAAGGTACGATGAAGAGGGTCTGGTAGGAAGTTTACAATTTTGAAGTACTGGAATCATTGACTTCTATCTTTCTCTCACCCTGGTCTTAAAGCTCTCCAGGCACACGGCAACTCGACCTTCACTACTACACTCAGACTTTATCGTACCGAATATAGGGTCACCAGGTGATAGAGTGCTTAGTGGAACTAGGTGCAACTCGCTGGAAAATGTTGACATTTTTTTTTACCTGTGTTACAAAACTATACTCGAGAGATTACCGCAGGTATATATATATAAATGTGTAAGGTTCGCCTATGGTAATAGATCCGTTATCTGGTGCATATGTGTAGAATCTGTCCGTGGAAATAACCCCGTTATCAGTGTTATAGTCATCCAAAAAGATTTCTTTCGCCGTCCAAATTTATTGCAGTAAACGTAAAATTTATTGCGCGATACTATAAATCAAAACAGAGATACATTTTTATCATTTAATTACTGTTAGAAACTACTAGCCATAACTTTAAAAAGTATTAAGTAAAACATTTTTTAAAATAATATTCTAGATATGCTGATTAAATGTCCCAAAATCTAGTTGTTTTTCTTCTATATCTTGAATTAACCAATGATGCTTGTACTTTGCCATCATTAGGGCTCTCTAGATCTCAAAACAAAGAATGTTTTTCTCACCAAGTCCGCTTCACCCCCTCCCCCCCCCCCCCCAAAAAATGTCTTCCCATATCTTAATCCCATCTGTCTACCTAATCCTAAAGCAAATCTTTAAATTAAATTTACAGCTGTCATCATTTCCTTTGGTGATTTTATTTTTCACCAGTTCAAAAATAAATGTGTATAAATGGAATAATTGAAGGTATGATTGTGGACGCAATAATCTGTTTCAAACTACCGTGATGTCAAATTATCATCACACAATATTCGTAGTCCATACACTGACAATTGAGACCTCGGCCCATTGGTTAGTATATTTGAAGCTAATGTACATATCAATGCCGGTCAAAACAACATCGAAGTATAGTAGCTACGACTTCAACCATAGACTTTATTTCATCATAGTCCAAGGTTGAATAGATAAACAGAATGCGTGAGCAGTATCCAAGGAGAATAATTAAACATTGAGAATAACTATGATCGCTGTTAAATTGTTGTTCCGAACCTTAACCTTGAGTGTGTGTGACGGTAATACAAACATATTATTTCTATAATCTACGTTTTGCAGACATCTTCCATACTGATTATGTAATTAAAAAAAATCCCTTATGTGTGATGCATCAAACTCTTTATGTCTGAATCCCTTATGTGTGATGTATTAAACCCTATGTCTGAATCCCTTATGTTTGATTATTAAACCCTATATGTCTGAATCCCTTATGTGTGATGTATTAAACCCTATGTCTGAATCCCTTATGTGTGATGTATTAAACCCTATATGTCTGAATCCCTTATGTTTGATGTATTAAATTCTATATGTCTGTCCAAAAAGACAATCGAATAAAGACCAGACCAGGCAGTATAAGCTACGGTATTCAAATTTCTTTGTATGTGTCAATATTTGAGCGGCTCGGTGGCGCTTTGATCGTGAGTTCAATATGAATGCTGTTGGCCACGGGTTCAAATCCCAGCCTGTCCAGTCAGATATCACTGCCTTTCATGGCCATCGCTCACTTTACTTTCTATGGTGGAGATTCAAAAACAAAAACAGGCCCATTTGTGGCTTACATGATCAAGGGGTGTAATCCAGCTCAGCCTAACGAGGACATTAATATTCCGTCAGTATAAGAGATTATGTGTGTGTGTGTGAAATAGCACGATAAAGTATAGATAGATAAATAGTGTAGATTGATTTTGTTCATATCTTCCTTGACTCTTGTCACTAGGGCCATATATCAATAGCCCCTGACTCCCCGAGAGATAAATGACACTAGCTCACTCCCCTCCCCCTCCCCCCCCAATACCCCAGAAACCGATCTATTGGTGTAAATAAATGGGTGTGTTGTTGTGGTACTCCCCAAACCATACCCTCGTGTGGTGAGTACATCGTTAGACTGATCTCGCACCCACGGTGCCAATTCGTCAGCAGTGGTTGTTTACCTTTTTGGAACTGTATATATCCTGCTCATCCCATCAGCCTCAGTGCAATGGGTGAAAGGAGTCTCAAACGATGCCATAACCAGGGCTAGCAATAAATGACTAAGTACACGTTCTCAGTAAGTATATAATAACCAATTACACGCCGTCGGGCGCCGTTCGTTTAGGGAGTGAGGAGAACGTGTACATTCCGGAATTATTTGACACCCTGAAAAGTGATAAATAGTATCCGCGAAGAAAAACCGTGTGAAATTCAATTTGGCTCCTACGGTACGCTCCCATCTTACTCCCACCGCTTGTCTATGATAATTGGGAAGGGGGTGAGTGGCGAGGGCGTAAGTATTGTTTACTAAACATTCATTAGTTCACTTCTCTCCCCGTGTTAAGACTTGAACCTTCACCATGAAAATAACAAGCTTGTGTTTTTTTCCCCCTTATCCTCTCGGTAGTTTTTTCTTTCTTTTTTTTCTTTCGCTTAGAAAACATTTTGTTCTTTTCTAGTGTTCTTTTTGAGGTGGTGGTTAAATTCACAGCTCTCTTGTACATCACAGTTTTTACAATTCAAATGCACCTTGCATGTTTATATTACAGCATACTACTTGTAAAATTAAACTTTTATGTCAAATGAAAACTCACGCCCAAAGTTGATGTTTATCCCGAAACGCTGATAACATAATAAACAAATTTCAATATAACGTCAGCTGATATACAAGTCGTCATATAGATTTTCGTGGTGCGTCGATCAGACGCGTCTTACAGCATAGGCCACATTGCTAATATATTATTTATTACTTTTATCGCCCCCCCCCCTATACACCCATCTCATAATTAATTTGTTGGTTGTATTAACGGAACGTGTTCGCCTCTTTATTTTGATTGGCTCACACACTTTCAGCCGTTGCTATTAATGCTAACTATAATTTTAATTGTGAGAAACTTGTCTGAGATATCTGTAGAAATATTAAACAAGAAACAGAGAGAGAGAGAGAGAGAGAGAGAGAGAGAGAGAGAGAGAGAGAGAGAGAGAGAGAGAGAGAGGGAGAGAGGGAGGGAGGGAGGGAGGGGGTAGTTTTAGTTCACGGGCGGATTGGCAGTTTTTTGCGGTTTGGGTGCTTTATATTGTTATAAGTACCAATGACGCCTAATATATACAAAAATTAAAAGTGCATTTTGATATTTCTTTTCCGTTTTACTAATCTTGGGGTTGTTTTTTTTTTCGAATTTCTTTTTGAGTTTTGGCCATTTTTTCTTCAAAACATCTGGCAACAACTGCCTGCAAGTAAACAAGGAGACTCGACCTTGTCAGAAAAATAAAAATAATATCCTTATCTCCTCTTTAACCTGACCGGGTCTTCTCCCCATGTCCTTAACAGATCTTTGACTTAATCTGACAAGACTTTTTAAAGTTTTTTTTTTTTTTTTTAAATTCATACCAGGCGGGAGATTTACCAATTTATTTTTACGATGTTTCAAAACATTTAGAAATAATTTTCCCTTCACTGAAGTTGAACATTTTGATGATTTATTCTGGCTTCACACCCTCCCCCCCCCCCACACACACGGTTATTTACTGCTTACACACATGCACCACGACTACTTTTGACGGCTGGTGTGCAGGGTCGTATGGAGTGAGGGGCTTCAACCCTTCCCCTCCCAGTTTCCACTCTCAACCCACAACACTGGGAGAGGGAGGAGTGGCGGGGGGGGGGGGGAGAAAGCTCCATCTCCAGTCAGCCTATACCCGGGTTTTAAAAGTTTCATTTATTTTCTCGATAACAGTGAGTGTCATACTTATCTCAGACTGTTCCCTCGAACATTTTCTGGGGTTCTTTCAGCCACATAAACCCACTTTCTGGTTGTTGGGGGTTTTTTTTTTTCCTTTTTATTTAAAAAAAAAAAAAACAACTTTTTCTTCCTGAGGCGTTTCTCATCATTTTCTCCCTTTCGGGGAAAAAAAATGTAGTCTTGTTTACTTGACTAGTTTCTTTCTCTCACTCCGTATAGAATAAATCTTTATTAGCCGTGTCGCCACGAGAAAGAAATGCTATTAATATAATCTGAATACGTTGAAAGATAAATTGGAAAATACTAAACGTTTAACTTTATAAAGTGCGGATAACTTCCGACAGTAATAAATAAATAAATAAATAAATATATTTTTATGTATGGAATAAACGGATGTATATGAATAAATGAATGGATAACTTGACATGTACTTTAAACACAGTTCGAACTGTCGCAATTTTCTTTGCATTCTCCGACATACAAGTAAAAATTGACCTAAATGGTGTGAGATTCGATTCCTGCATTAAATTCACAGAGACTACTGGGAATAGGTATCCAGAAACTTTCAAATTTGATGTTGTACCGTAGAATTAATTCTTATTTTTTTTAGTCTCATGACTAGCTTAACCTGTGACCGGTCGTTACTTAGAAAACGCCACTTTTAATTCTCTGATGTGTCTTATCAGATTCCCCATATCGCTGCTGAGAACAAGTTGTAACAAACAAAAAAAAAAGTTTCTCTCATATCTGCGATCCTGACACTACCACTGCCCTCTACCCCTAATCTGCCATTTTCCGACCAGCAAAAGTTCCAGCCTTGCTGATAAGTGGTTTCAGAAAATAACATTAGATTGAATGTGGAGTCCAATATTCAGATTAAGTTTCTACTTGCTGTTTGACTGCAGTGTTAGCCGGCGGTCAGTTGAAAAAAAAACTGGTCATTGTTACTTGCAGTTTGACTGCAGCGTTAGCCGGGGGTTCAGTTGGAACAAAAATGTCTGGTCATATGAATTTTACATCCTCTATCTTTCTGTCTCACTTAGATGAGGGAGAGCAGAAATAGAGACAGATACAGGCAACAGAAGATGGGTGGAAAGGAAAAGAGGCAGTGAGAGAGAGAGAGAGAGAGAGAGAGAGAGAGAGAGAGAGAGGGTTGGAAGGGGAAGGGAGAGGTGATGGCAGAAGGAGGGAGATAATCTTGTCCACGTAACTGAGTTGTATACGCATTGTCTGTCAGAGATTATACAAGAGTGTAAAAAAAAATCTTACTGTTATAAATATCTATAAAAGAATGCCATAGCTTTATATAGCTGCTGTTTTTTTTTTCATAGTCAGATGGAATTATAGGCAGACGTAAGTGGACATGACGCCACAGGAACAGATTGTGGAGCACTTCTGGTGCGGCTAATGTGGAGACGTGTCAGTTGAACTTGGTTGAATAACATGACAGTTTGATACTGCTGTACACGTTTAATCCAGATATTGATTGTTGTTCTTACACGTTTTGGAAAGTTTAGTTTACACCAAAGGAACTAGTAGACATTGTTGCAAATATTATAGCAGATGTTGTTACATTTTTTATAGTAGAAATTGTTGCATTTCTTATTGTAGATATTGTTGCATTTCTTATTGTAGATATTTCTTGTCTCGTGAAGTTAAACTTTAAAAAAAATAATCAGTATGAAATTTGTAGTAGCTGAAAGAAAAATCAGAATTGAGTGTAACGTAACTACTAGAATAGTTTGGCGTTAGTTAAATGTAATAACATTAATTCAGTTTTCTGAAAAGATTGAAATAAAAAAGGTGTTTTGTTCTTTGGTGATTGAACAAATATGACTGTCACCATATGGTATTATTGTCTTGACGTGTGGCGCGATAGCGCAAACTTTGACACCATTATGTGCAAACTGTGACACCATTGGCGCTCTAAGATCGAGATTCTCTGAAAAATATTATAATTTGAGCCGAATGGGGGTTCACAATTGTGTGGCTCATCCGACCTATGAAACTGAAACTGAACTGGTGTACAGAGTGTGAACAATTGGACCACCCTGTTTGAGATAAGGGGGGAAAAAATGAAAAATGGAATTTTTTTTTTTTTAAATATTGACATTTGTGTGTTTTAACAGAGTTGTTGAAGATTATACAGTTGGCTAAAATAAGACATACTTATATCTATTTACATAGGTGACTAGGTAGTCGTAGGTGTATGGAGGGTGGGAGTGTACGGATAAACCATCATTCCTTTCTTGGCTGAAACCGATGCTTCATCTGTGTATATGTTATATTATATAGTGCTTTTATTGTTCCACCTCGTTCTTTAAAAAAAAATAATAATAATATTCCACCCCCATAAAATGCTGCCTTTACAGAAACACTTTGATAGAAACAGTAGGGTGAGGGTGGGTGAGTTGGGGGGCAGCCGCTCTGACGGATCTGAGTTTAGTGGAAAGTAATTCGCCCGGCGCCGAACAATGCATGCAAGCTATTATATATAATTACGTTAATTACATACCCGTCTCGTTATAAGCGGTGCAGAGGGGGGTTGGACACGCTCAGGGTAAGGGATTCGGGGGGGGGGGAGGCAAAATTAGAAGGTGAGGAATATAATAAAGTGTGAGTTTTAGGGAGGGGGGGGGGGAGGAAGTGCTCACCATAACAGCATGTAACTGCTCCACTCCGCGTCTTAGTCACTCACGAGTGTGTCGGCGGGGACGTCGGCAGTCCGGGGCGTGACATTTCCCGTTGTGTCTATTGGATTATTGAACACAAAACACACTTTTTTTTTCTTTTTTTTTTTGAAATGTATTTTTAGTTAAGGTCGTCTCTGATGTTTCATTGACTTTTTTTTTTCCTTAATGTTTTATAGCAGATGTTAACAGAATAGTCTCCATCGTGACTCTGTACCGATAGATGTTAACAGAATAGTCTCCATCGTGACTCTGTACCGATAGATGTTAACAGAATAGTCTCCATCGTGACTCTGTACCGATAGATGTTAACAGAATAGTCTCCATCGTGACTCTGTACCGATAGATGTTAACAGAATAGTCTCCATCGTGACTCTGTACCGATAGATGTTAACAGAATAGTCTCCATCGTGACTCTGTACCGATAGATGTTAACAGAATAGTCTCCATCGTGACTCTGTACCGATAGATGTTAACAGAATAGTCTCCATCGTGACTCTGTACCAATAGATGTTAACAGAATAGTCTCCATCGTGACTCTGTACCAATAGATGTTAACAGAATAGTCTCCATCGTGACTCTGTACCAATAGATGTTAACAGAATAGTCTCCATCGTGACTCTGTACCAATAGATGTTAACAGAATAGTCTCCATCGTGACTCTGTACCAATAGATGTTAACAGAATAGTCTCCATCGTGACTCTGTACCAATAGATGTTAACAGAATAGTCTCCATCGTGACTCTGTACCAATAGATGTTAACAGAATAGTCTCCATCGTGACTCTGTACCAATAGATGTTAACAGAATAGTCTCCATCGTGACTCTATACCGATGAATTTTAGTTTTCTCTTTAGCCCCCCCCCCCCTCCGTATGAAAAAAAATGTCTTTTTACTCTCTGGGTGTTTGGGGTTTTACTGTTGTAATAATGGTCCAGTTCTAGCTTTAGATAAAGATTGGAAAATGGCATGTGTGTGTTTGTTTATGCCAGTGAGCAGAAAGAAGAATTTCAACTTTGTTTAGTATTTACTTTGGCTTTTTGTTAGCCTCATTGTTATCTGAAGTACCGGGGGGGGGGGGTTATTTTCTAGATATCCGGCTTTGAAGTTTATTTCATCCACTTGGGGTAAAAATCCATTCAACGCCTTTCTCATTACTAGTTATTTCAACTTCTCTCTTCTTCAGAATACTGACTTTTAATATCTATCTATCTATCTATCTATCTATCTATCTATCTATCTATCTATCTATCTATCTATCTATCTATCTATCTATCTATCTATCTATCTATCTATCTATCTATCTATCTATCTATCTATCTATCTATCTATCTATCTATCTATCTATCTATCTATCTATCTATCTATCTATCTATCTATCTATCTGTCTGTCTGTCTGTCTGTCTGTCTGTCTGTCTGTCTGAATGTCTGTCTGTCTGTCTGTCAGTCTGTCTGTCTGTCTGTCAGTCTGTCTGTCTGTCTGTCCATCCAATCTATCTATCTATCATGTACTCTCTCTTTTTATATATGTCTGTCCGTCCGTCAGTCAGTCCTGCCCGTTTACCTATCCGCCCCACTGTGTTCCGTCTGTATGAGCATGCCCGTAAGTCTCTCTGTCCATCATTCTCCCCATCCATACATTCATATTTGAGTATTATGTGATAGTAGACGTGTCTAGAAAAGGCTGGTAGAGTTCTGTTTGTATTAACAAACAAAGAAACAAGGACAAAAAAAAAAAAGAAATAACAACAACCCGTACCACATTAAACAAAATAACACGGGCAGACATATTGAAACTTATCTTGTCATGTTTAAAGTCGAATTCAATCTGTTTATTTTAGAATTGTAGTGTACGGAGAAATGTTGTTACATCGGAGGATAGACTCTTCATTTTGAATGTTTAACAATTCTTTAGTTTTGTGTCGAAATCAATCAACTTCTCATTATTTCACTCATTGAAACTTTTTAACTAGTTCACAAGATTTTCTAATACAGAAATGGTACAATCTGACTTCTTTTTAATTAATTAGCTAATTGTTGAGTCTGTCGTACATTGTATCCAACAGATGACAAATTGTTTGCTTCATTCCGGGTTTATTAATTTGAGTCTTCCATATTTTTTTTTAATTTACGGATCTCCGGGTAATTTACTTTGAATGAATTTGATGTAAAACTATCGTAAAAAATTTGAATTTGTCGGTAGGACTGCTGAACCATCTGTAGAAGGGAGTTAATTCAGGTAATTCTGTCAAGTTGATGACGACTGTACGATTGTATCATATGTACTGTAGACTCAAGTGTTAGCTGTTGTTGTGTTTAATATGTCAAAATGTGACATGTTATGCGCATTGAAGGTATATACATATGGCTTAGCTGGGTAGATTAACTGTGTTTTCTTGATTTTTAATAATTGTTGCTTCTTGGTACGTTAGCAAATTGTATGTTTTTTTTTAAATTTCTGGCATTATACTTCATTGTTTCGCCACTCTTCAGAAAGCGTGGCTGTCTTGACTTTATATCCATTAGTTTACAGTCAATGCATGACTTAAAACGTCCCCATTGCAGTCAACGCCATTTTCTTCGATGTAAGTCTTAACCCCCCCCCCCCCTTCCGACCTTATTGTGCGCTGCCGTCCGATGAATTAGATTACTTTCGATTTTCTTGTCGTTATTATTTTTTTTAAAGGAAGCGAGTGCGAGATCGTAACGTGGCCACAACTTTTGATATTTCTGTTCTCACTAATTGTAAATCACCATTTACTTCGAGATCTTAATGTATTTATACAGGGGGTTGGGAGTGGGAGTAGGAGTAACACGGTAAATCGATCTACATGATGTAACCCGAATGCCATGCTGTAGATGCCTGGCGAGACTCCCGTGGTGCCTACATAGCTCTCGCACACGTGGCTAAAGGGGAGATGAAAATAGGGCACTACAGAAGCAGTTCCGTTGAAAGATGTACGACTGAAACACATTATAGGGCACTAGAGAAACAGTTCCATTGAAAGAGATAAGACTGAAACACATTATAAGGCACTAGAGAAACAGTTCCATTGAAAGATGTACGACTGAAACACATTATAGGGCACTAGAGAAACAGTTCCATTGAAAGATGTACGACTGAAACACATTATAGGGCACTAGAGAAACAGTTCCATTGAAAGAGATAAGACTGAAACACATTATAGGGCACTAGAGAAACAGTTCTATTGAAAGAGATAAGACTGAAACACATTATAGGGCACTAGAGAAACAGTTCCATTGAAATATGTACGACTGAAATACATAATTCTTTTTCTCACGGGGACAAATATATAAAGTATGTAGATAATCAGAAAATATAAATGATGCCTAGACCAAGGCATTTTTTTTAAAATCCACTAACTTGACGCTTTTTTAAGTTCCTTTCTTTCACCCCCTCCTCCCAATGGCCATGGAGGGACCACAAGAGTTTAATCGGCAACCTACAGCATGCAGATCCGACACACTATCAAAGCGCCACCCACAAGACATTTAGAATATGTCTGGTGTTAAGCAGGTACATAAAGGGCATGCATAGTAAGTACTTTGAAAGACTACGTATATAGAACATCTGCTATAGGTGATTGGCAGTTCTCTATCCTTGAAACGTTCTGTCTTATTTTATTTTGGGGGTGGGGGGGGGGGGAAGATATGAAAAAGTTAAAAGAAGAAATAAAAAGAGATAGATAATTAAGGCGTAAAGAGATGACCGAAATAGGCCAAATGGAAATCTCTTGATATTGAAAAAAAAAAAGAAACGGAAAGGAAAACGAGACAGAAGTAAAGAAATCTAAATTAGAGGAAAGAACAGAAATACAATTTTGGCGCCGGAATAAAATTGGTCTGGTGTGAAGTGAGTCTGAGTTATCGGCCTTGTTCTTCTGGTCGTTTGTCCTTTACTTTTTTTTTTTCTGAGACATTGGATTAGGTTTGAAGCAACTGTTGTTTAATTCTTAGAAATGTCGTTACCAAAGGTGATATGCGTTGATTCTCAAACAGGATTAGTTTGACGGTGATAGGTGGTCTGATGTTTGCTGTATTCGTTTGACAACAAAAGAAATCTCGAGCCGTTAAATAACATGCCTATTTTATTTATTTTTAAATATTGTATTTAAATTAACCGACTGGTACAAAATATTGAGAAGTTTTGTTGTTTGATCATATTCCGGTGCTATTATTTTAAGCTAATGGGAATTTCCGTTTTCATTTTTATTACGTTCCTCCATATTTACAAGCTCCTTTCTCTCTCTCTCCCCCCCCCCTCTCTCTCTCTCTCTCTCTCTCTCTCCCTCTCTCTCTCCCCCCCTCTCTCTCTATCTCTCTCTCTCTCCCTCTCTCTCTCCCTCTCTCTCTCTCCCCCTCTCTCTCTCTCTCTCTCTATCTCTCTCTCTCTACCCCCCCCCCCCCTCATTTCTTTTTTAAGATCCGATGATTTTAATGTACTTTTTTTCCCGGTGTTTTAAATTGGTTTTACTAGTCAACCTTGCCAAGTGTCCAGAAATATATCCTTCAGTTGTACGAGCTGCTGTCCCCCGTTGTAACTCCACATCATCCCATCATTCGTCAACTCTCATCCTACCAGCCCCACCCACCTTCTCATTCACCTTTAAAAAAAAAAAACTGAATGTGTTAAAGGGAGCCGGTGTAGGTATTGGAATATATTGTCACTAGGAGTTAGCGAGTCAACTTTGGGCTCTTTTTTCTCTTCATCCCAGGCAAACAAGACCTAAGCCCCTCGGACACACGGTGAGAATTAGTCGTCCAAACAGATTCCACACACACACACACACACACAAAAGAGAAAAGAAGAAGGAGGTATCTCGGCCAGGGGAGCATCAGAGTATTTGTCTTCCTGGTCTAGGATGTTCGAGGTTTGACTTTTTTAAGTATTATTTCTTTATTCTTTCCTTCCACTTCTTCTTTCACCTCACGCTGACTCTGTTGTGTGAATCTGTCTGAGTTTTTATATATATGTGTGTGTAAGTGTGAGTGTGTGTGTGTGTGTGTGTCACCCCCATGTGGAGCACAATATCGGACACTCCAAGGATATCTACCGTACGGACAGCAGCAACTACACAGCCCGGGGGTGCTGCACCACACTCATTTGTTGACCAGACAACTCCGAGGTAAGTCCCCCCCCCCACATATGTTGTTGTTGATGAAGCTGTGTGTGTGTGTTTGTGTTTGTTTTCCCCCTCCACCATATCATGTGTGTGTTAGTCTGCTGATTTGATTTTACTGTATGTATTTGATTCTGCATTTTTAAAAAAAAATGTGTTGGATAGTTTATTTATTAAACTAAACACACGTCCACAAAATGCTGTCATTCATCCCATGATACATACGACACATACACGAATTAAAAAAAAAAAAAGAATTAAAAAAGAAATGGTTTTAGCTTTAGGCTAACTCCGATTTAAGAATTCGGCAGCCACATTTAATGAGCTCTTTCCCCTTATAAAATACAAGTCAAACGAGCAGCAACCTTTTTTTGTTATGTTTCTCCTAATAGCAGCCGAGACTTTAAAATCAGACTAAACATTTTTTTCTTTTAAATTTAATTTACAGCGATTTATTTAAGCAGCTTGGTTATATAAGCTGTATGAAGAATATCGGCTAATTTATGTTATTTATTCTGATATTGAACTGTCGGGAATGTCAAGGTCTTGGAACAATGACGCCTGCTATCTTTCTCACTCGTGGCAGTTCAAAAAGTTGAAATGTCATCTCATGAATCTCACTTGAAATATTTTATTATTTTTTATCGCCCCCCCCTCCCCCCCAGAGCTGTAGATTTTACAAAACAGATGTACACGTCCATGATATCATCCTCTCTATCTCCTGACAGACGTGCGCACACACGGACACATGCATTTCGAATTTTGAATTAAAAAATGAAATATTTTGAAGCAAAGTTCATTGACTGACTGTTGAATGACTTAAACGATGCTATATCTATAACTGTAACAATGTATTTGATTGTTAATCTCTCTCTTCATTTTTTTTATCCCCACAAGAGTGTTGACTGTTGATTTATCTTCATTAATGTCTCTCTCTACATTAATTAAACAAAAATAACTCTATACATTCACAACTTCTTCCAGAGTGTATTAATACGCGGGGAAGTATGTCTATCTGTATGTCTATTCCAATATGCGGGGAAGTCTGTCTATCCGTCTGTGTCTGTTCCAATGTGCGTTTTTTTCCCACTACCTCACGGACTAAGTTCATGTTTGTCACAAACCTTCTGCCACTCACACACATTTGTCACAAACCTTCAGCACCAAACAGGCATTTGTCACAATCCTTCTGCCACTCATACACATTTGTCACAAACCTTCTGCCACTCACACACATTTGCCACAAACCTTCTGTCACTCACACACATTTGCCACAAACCTTCTGCCACTCACACACATTTGTCACAATCCTTCTGCCACTCACACATACATGTCACAAACCTTCTGCCACTCACACACATTTGTAACAAACCTTCTGCCACTCACACACATTTGTCACAAACCTTCTGCCACTCACACATACATGTCACAAACCTTCTGCCACTCACACACATTTGTCACAAACCTTCTGCCACTCACACACATTTGTCACAAACCTTCTGCCTCTCACACACATTTGTCACAAACCTTGTGCCACTCACACACATTTGTCACAATCCTTCTGCCACTCACACACATTTGTCACAAACCTTCCGCCACTCACACACACATTTGTCACAATCCTTCTGCCACTCAAACACATTTGTCACAAACCTTCTGCCACTCACACACACATTTGTCACAAACCTTCCGCCACTCACACACACACATTTGTTACAATCCTTCTGCCACTCAAACACATTTGTCACAAACCTTCTGCCACTCACACTCTTTATGTTATTTGAACGAAAATTCTATGTGTCGAAATTCCAATCACTTTTA